>QYTT01081003.1:6476-27553 GCA_006980735.1 Dasypogon diadema | reverse complement strand
GTCCATGATAATACTGTTCCAATTGCTGTAAAAAAGAGAAACATTGCAAATGCAGAAAATAAGGTCATGTTTTGAAAAGCAGAGAACAAATGTTAGGTTGAAAAAGGAAGCTAGGCTCGTATTACAAATCTAGGAGGAAAGATGAGAAACCATTTTTTATTTAACAACCAAACGTTTTATATAATATTATATCGAAGGAGAAGAGGTGACACGATGAATTGCCGTACCGAGTGACACCAATGCTGAGAACGCTACTGTTCAAGGAAGGGGTAATATAATCATGAAAAAATATTCTTCCACCGAATTCAAACCGCCTGACATGACACATAAAATTTACCCCCTGATGCCAGTTTTAAAGCAAAAGTGGTATACCTACAAGATGCTATGCACAAAATGCAGAATGAACGTATCTTCAAAAATTCTATTGCGCTAGAGAACAATTACGACATATTTTCTTAATATTGCCATCTAGCGGGAGATAACTCTACTAAAAGCCCATTCGATAGTGAAGGATTTAACAATGGAGGGCTTATGGGATATTGCATACATTAACCATCAGAAGATCAATAAATTATCGTAGCACTCTAATTTGCAATTTCCATGTCATTAAATTAAGTATCATAACTTACCGGCAGACGTTTACGGCCTGGGGAGGAAAACATATTTCACTGAGTTTTTCTGTTCACAAATAGCACCCTCAGAGTAATGCAAATGGAACAGTTTGACAGAAAATTTCCAATTAAATTCAAAAGGAGCTCTGTACAAAGCACAAAACGTAATTAATAGTTCACTTGTGGTCGTTCTACATCTCGAAGTGAATAAATTTTAAGCTACTCGTTCAGATAATAATGCCAAACGTAAACAATTAAAAGGATTTTCACAGCTGTGCTTTTATTTGACAATCACGAGTCCCACCTCTTATTGGAAGTTATTAAACAATAACAGGGTAACAATTTACTGATTTCCCCATTGTTAAATTTAAATAAAAAAGTAAGCCTTAAAAGTTCCTGTATATTTTTAGTTTCATTTTTTTATCTATTAACTTTTCAGATCGCCATAAAGACTTTATTTGTGAATATAATTGCAAAAAACATTAATTTTGATACCTACAACAAATAGATTCACAAGAAGACTAATTTACTTAATTAACTAACTTATTGTTAAATTTGTGGTGTTTAGGTTTCCACAGTGAATATTATATAATTCTCATTTGTTCATTCTTTTTGGCATAATTTTTATAATAGTTCCACAAATAACTAGAAATTTCTGTAAACTATCAAATGAACACAGGTATGTAGTTTTCTTACAATATACACAACACATCCTGATTGAATTGATTGTGAGAGAACAACAGGGGAGGGGAAGGTCACTTGAGAATTCAGTGATAATAATAGCGCTTTCTTATTTAAAAAAATGTTCTATATTTAATAAGAGTGAGAAATTCCCTCAAATTTTCGCATTACACGGCACGTTACAAGTCACGCTCAAGAATCCACCTAAGCTCTTGGAAATACCACTGAATAATTGCGTTTTATTTTAAAACAATAACAGATAATTGAAAATGTTAAAATATCTCCGTCCGAGTTATTATACATATGTATATGCTTTGCGATTTATATAAATAACAGATAAATATGTACTTGATGTATATCAAATGAAAAGCAGGTATTCAGAGATTTGTAATTTGAAAGAAATATTTATTCTTACTGTGCATTTTGGCGGGAAATTAGTCAAAATTAAAATTAAATTGAATTGAAGAATTTTACAACATTTTTTAACTTTAACTTCCCATAAGTTTTGAATGACGGAGGGTAGTTGAATATTTAGAAAAAGAATAGATCCTCTGTTAAATGTTTAATCACTTTACAAAAGCTCGTATTACTGAAGTAATGTCAACTTTTATTCGTGACAGAACTCTTCACAACTATTAACGTTTCCTCTATTTGAGTTTTTTTCCTATCGCATTCTCAAAAATTTCAAAAAAACTATTATTGATTTATTGCTAAATTAGTTGTTAATTCAGATTTTAGATAAGATATTTAAATTATACATATATTCATTAGAGAAATCTTTTTTCAAAAATCAAATTAATTAACTTCGCGATATTCTCCCAATTTTTGAACGAATAGTTATTTTTTGTTTCTATGGAATGCTCAATATGAGGCGTGCAAGGACTACTTTTATAATGAATTCTAAAAGTCTTGCATGAACGCCTGCTTTTTCATAACCATCAAAGAAAGCTAAAAAAAACTAATCCAACGATTCCAACAGTTAAAATTACTATATTTACTTTATTTTTCGAATTTTGACCAGATCTTTGTAGTTTGAGACCACTGTGAGACGTTGAAAAAAATTATAAAATTATTTATGGCGGGGAGTAAATAAAAAGAAAACTGCTCGAAAGGTTCCCAACGTAGTTGCAATAAAAAGTAACTCGCCTATATAACTTTTTAGATTAGAAGTGGAACTATTACACTTCTGCAGATACTTTTTACATAAAATTTCCGAAAACATCATAGGAAATTTTTGGCATAGCGACGTTGTCAAGCATTTTCAGTATGCAAAGGACAGATTAAATAAAAAAGCGGGTTACAAATCTGTGCATAAGAAAAAACTTGCAGCGGGCAATGGAAAGGATGCAGAAGAATAATATATTTCTTTAATTTAAATTTCAATAATTAATAAAAATTAATAAAAATCGAAAATATTTTAAACTATTATTTTCTTGCTGCACTTGATATTACAAAACCTTTTCGGAATCGAAAATTTAGCATAAAAACAAAATAATTAGTAGAAAATTATCATGACAAAAATGACTAAATATCGCATCGTAAAAACAATTCGCTTCCGAATCATCAAAATGATTTGTTACAGAATTTCTTTTTATCTGTCTCGATTCGATTTGGTTTCGAGAATGAATTTTGTCTCGAATTCGTACTTCATTTCTTACGAATTTTTCTCGTTTCGATCTCGAATCGTAATATTCGCGGAGTAGATATGTAACAGATAGCAGAATGATATTAAAAGTCCGAATGCTGTGGGATCAAAATGAAAGAAAGGACTGTGAGAGGATAATGAAAAGTATCACAATAACAAATGAATAAACATGGATTTACACTTAATTAACTAGATAAAATAATTGTAAATATAATATAGTGTAGTGAAAAAATTAAAATCTTATAGTCTCAATATGTTTAGATTAGTAAAACTAAAGATACTACAGAATAATCTTGAATGACATAAAGGGTGGGCACATTAGAGCTTTACAATTTATTTATGCCGCCATTTCGGATTGCCGTCATTTTTGACAGTTATTGTTTGACAGTTCATCAGTATAGACATGGAAAATTCGTTATGGAACGTTTTACAATAAAAACAACGTATTTTAATGATCAAAACGTTCTATGAAAATCGGTCTTCAACTGTGAACACACTTAGAGAAATGCGTTCTATTTTCGGTAGAAACAACACGCCATCGCGACCCAAAAGAAGTGATTTAGTGACCAAATTCGAGTAGCTGAAGATCTGACATTAGCTGTGTTTTTTTCATCTGATCCAGATCATTGAAAATTTTGAATTAAGTAGACCTTTTTAAGACAGGAAAACAATCAGCGATTTTGAAATCTAAAAAAATTCATCAGATTGCCGTGAGGTTGAACAATTCAAAACTCCAAAAAGTCAACTCTATATTTTCTATTTTGACATTTCCTACGGTTCAAAATCTTGGCAATTTGATGAATTTTTCGGACTCTGAAAATATCAACTACATACTTATAGGCAGTTTAGGGGTCAATTCAATTCAAAATTTTCAATGATCCGGATCAGTTGAAGAAAAACACAACTATTGTCTACCAGGCGACATTCTCAACAATTGGAAATTAAGACAACCTCTCTAGAGAATATTCTGAGAAAAGATTTCGGTCTGTACCCCTATAAAGTTTATTTGACGCAAAACTTGAACCTTGCGACCATGAACACCGTCGTAACTTCAGAATTTTATCCTACGCAAATTGAATGATGATCCGAATTTTTATCAGGAAATCATTATGAGTGACGAACGAAACTCATTTCGACTTCAGTAGGTTTGTTAACAAACAAAATTCCTGCTATTCACGATGAATTGATTAAAAATGCTGCATGTGCTGCTATACCGGTGACTAGTGATTGCCATAGTGAAATGATTAATAACTTTCTGGTGCATCAAATGAATCAGTTGCGCTTGGAAAACATATGGGTCCAACAAGACGGGGCCACACGACATGGGGCACGAGACACAGTCGCATGTTTCTGTGGCCAATTAATTTCCAAAAAATGTCAAGGTCTTCAGATCTGACAGCTCCTGACTTTTTTTTCTGGGGTTATCTAAAGGCAGCTAAAGCAAAATACCAGAGATGGCTGTAAGTGGAATATAACCGGAAATGTGTGAAAATGTAATGAAAAATGCATTGAAAAGGTGAACATTTTGCACGTAATTATAAGGTCCTATTTATGGAATAATATCTATATGTTTTCATTTATTGTAAAAATAATTTAAATTTTAAATTGTCAAATAATGAAAACGTTCCCCAGAAGAAATGAATCAATCTCCTAAAATATCTTTCGAAAATATCTGTCAATAAAATTGTGGTTGTATTATAAAATATACCGCTAATCCTTGCTTAATTCACCACTGTAATTACACAATTTCGACATAACATGTTCAACTGTTGTTTTCCGCAGTGTTTTTGCAAAGTCTGACGATTTTTCCTAGTTTCAACGATTTACACGTTGACAAGGAGCTGATCAACTGCGCTGAAATACAACGATGTACAGCAGTAAAGAAAAATCTTTTAAAGGGGATATGAATTCCTCCAAATATGATGGAATTTGCCCATTTTGACTGAGACTGATTTTTGCGAGGTGGAAGAAAATTTTTATATCATCGAAACAGGTAAAAAATAACTATGTACATAATATCAAATTGTGTTAAAAAGAAAAACAAAAAATCCAAACAACCTTCCATCCACCACATTCGAAAAACACAAATCATCTACGGTGAGGGCCATCTGAAACAAATAAGCCACGAAATATTTCGACTAAATAAAATTTTACTTAGGGAAGGACCACCTGTTTTGAAACTTTATACAAATGACGAAAGCTCCGTGGTGTCCCTTAATCCCCCCAAACAATGAGTCTTTTTCCTAAGTTTCTCATTATTGTTAAGTCCCCCAATAGTCTCTGTAAATCGATCTGTAGAAACGGAAAATTTTTCTAGAACCAGGCAGCGCTTAGAAAATATCTGAGGAAAGCATCCAGGAGTAGACATTCCTCCGCATCAATTCGCAGACAAAACAGAACAGCCATCTGAGAATGTGGAACTGCGCAGGCTCGGATTTAAGTACCCTTCACATATGAGGAAAAGGGAAGACGGAGCCCTAATCTCGAAAACGAACAAAAAAAAAGGAATTTTACGCTTTTCCTTGAAATACGTACGTGAGAAAGGTTTCCACTGCGTCCCCGCACTCCGCCTCCTTTGCGTTGGGTCAGCCAAATAACGACGACAATAAATCCGAGCCAAGAGCGTCGCAGAGCAATTTAATCCAAAAAGAAGACACTTTCAATTTTCATTTTCACTAAACATCCCTCACTTTCACTTTTGCACAATTTTCTTCGGCACAGGCAAGTGGTTTCCTTCAACTTTCACTTAATCCAATCACGAGTGAAAAATACACTCCAGCCTGCGAAAATAGACTTGTTTACACACAATTCCTTAAAATAATTACAAGTTGCGTTCCACACTATTCTCTACTTTCCCAAAGAAGCTCTACAAATCGCACGGCCAAGAGACGCGCAGTTTTCTTTGAGAAAAGATTCATTTTCTTGGGGCTTTGGACGATAAACGCTGCGACAACGAGCATCGAGTCTCCCTCGCGAACGTTTTAAGGGAAAATCCACCGAGGAACTAAAGTCGTGGGAAATTGTTAGCTCAGATACAGAAAACTTCCCTGGGCGCAGACAGCAGGGAAAACTCTTAATGTCAAGAAAATTACGGGAAAAGGGATGCGTGAAAATTTCGCGCACATTTTAGATACGAAGAGCGGTGAGAGATTATCAATAAACGAACGATTTTCCGTAGAAGCTTGGGGAAAAGCTTTTTCTGTTTCCATTTTATGTGCTTTTCGTATTTCATACGTCCAACCAATTCATTGCTACTATAAACGTAACATTTCCCATTCAAATTAAAAGCTCTCGGTATAGATAAACTTACCTGGGGTGTTTTCTTTCGAATCCTGCAATGAAGTACAGGTAAGCAACAAATTATTTTCATAAACATTTGAGGAATAAGTTTGAAAAAATGTAGTTTTAAAATGAGTTGTGAAAACGAAAACAGACCGTAACCGTTTCGACCAACTAAAGAAAAATATAGAAACACACGAGAAAAAGAAAAAATCACTATACATCAGCAGTGATCGTATTTTCACCAACCGAAGTTATGTAGTGCTTGAAGCTGGAATCGAACCAGCAACCCTCGCTTTCCTATGGGGTTCTCTCATCGCTGAGCTACCCACTTGAAATCCGATTACTCGATTCTAATAAATGTTTCAGAAAACAATTATCTTTTATTTCTACATATTTGAATGACTTAAAATTTTGCGTGTATACATGGCAATACACTTTAACACTTTTTGGTTTATACATAATACAATCAAAGATGGCAGCTTCAATATGGCGGACAAAATTTTTTGTTATAGTATGACTCGGCTCAAAGTCGATATCTACAGGTTTTTGGGGTGCTGATTACGACTTTCGGGTTAAAATTTAGGAACTCAAAATAACTATGCCAATATGGCGGATAAATTTTCTCATTTATAGCCCGATTCGGCTCCAGATCGATATCCAATGGTTTTCGAGGTTGCAAATTACGAACCTAGGATTAGAATTTACTAATTATAAATATAAATAACTGAACCAGGGTAGTCGGCTCACTATGCAACTCCTCAACGATCTATCGTAACATTTATCACGTTACCCCGAAAACTGATAACGTTGACATGAATAACGTATACTATCCGATATCACTTTCGGCGGGCACAGATCTTAGATTATATAACTAAGACAGTATAGGCCCTACTGACAGATGGATTAAGCCGCTCGGTAATGTGTAAGGAAGGTAAAGTCTTCCTGAAACCTGTATGTGTGCGTTTCAGAAATGCTTATTTGACGTATTTACGCCTGGAGAAATGTCAGATAAGCATAATGTGAGCGGCTTACTTCTTAAGTCAGACGTACAGTGTGTATGAAAGTTGTAGCCTATCCTGGCTTAGTTATGTAATCTAAGCCATAGGTGCACGACACTAACATGCCATCAGTTTGAATGGATTTTGGTAACAATGGCATTCATGTCATTCATCCCAAATCTCTTCAGTTTCAGGCTAAGTAGGGCTGCTACTGCTATAAATGGACCAGATGAGAAGTCATAGAATAGATGACCAAAATGGAAGTAATAAATAATAAGTAAAAGAAACTTTTTAAATTAAATTAAAATGTACTAAAATGAAGAAAATAAATAGGCAAGCTAAAAATTATCGAATGAAACAAATCACATCATTTTATCAATGTTAATTAATTGTCCTGAACTTATCGCGACAAACTTTCCCAATCTCCTCTTCCCTAATTTCCCTCCGCTAGTCCCCTAAGCTTAGACAATACCTTAAAAGAAAACATTTTAAAGGAGGTATTTGCAAAGGCTTTATTCATACATTTTCACATCAGACTGTACCTTCATTAAAATTTTTCCTCCAAGTTACAGCACAAATATTACAAACAGCTAATACATCACAACAGACACAATCACCTTTTTACCACAAATTCTCATGTCTTGCATGCTCTATTGGACTTAAGTTGTTCCTTTCAACAAATATAAGTTTCCAGGTTTCCACCCCTAAGTACACATCAATGTAAATTGAATACTAGAAAAACAGTACGAAGAAAAATCAACACAAAATTCTTTGTGTTGATTGTCATAAGCTCACCCTTAGCCCTTATTCAGTATAATGAACACCCTTCGGGTACACGTTGTTTTTTCTTCTTTAAACTTAATAGGTATTGATCGGAAGATTCACACTACATAAAACCAGATTACCACCTAACTAGAGCAAATCCCATACGTGAATTTATATCATAGAATGGTCTGGACAGCCATAGGGGTAAGAAAAACTTCAGTTACCCTGCACCATGAACATTTTGGCAGTAAGACAACTCTTAACATTGTATGAATCTTACTGACGCTTTAAAATGGAGAAAGCTTGTCGGAAAAATACGATTATAAAGTTTTTCCCAGGTTGGCTAATGATAGACATAACTTACTTTGTAAACTTTACTAAAATATATTACTTTCCCCTGCGGAAATGGTCTCTTTATGGATAATCGGATAACAGAATAATAAAAAAATAAGGTAGAAAATGTCTTAGGCAGAGTACGGTACGTAAATAAGGAGAGTTTCTCTTGTGTATTGGTATCTGGTACAAACATGTTGAAAGTGAATAATTACTATATGAATGAGGAGCTAGCTGGAACTCATACTTTTTTTAAAGACTTTTACTCCCTTAATGGACTATTCTAGGGTAAATTTTTGCATTTACTAAAAGTACATTTAGATGAATTACATACAATTAACGAAGTTACAGCTGTTTGGATGGAGCGGCCTGGCGTTCAGCCTTCTGCGAAAATTGCAACCATCCAATGTATTGTAATATTTTATTAAGTGTGCACTTAGGTGTACAATTTTTTTTAATGGAAGATATATTTCACTCGGTCCCAAAAGTCCAGAAAGTCGCCTTTATGGTCCTGGACTAACCGGTAAAGTATTTGTACATAATTTACAAAATCGATATGCGAAATTGTAATCAAAAAGCCATGTTTTTGGAATTGTTCTCATGAAATCTTAAGATTTAATCACCGAAATCAAGCCCAATCTATCTAAAGCATCATCAGCCAGTGAGTCGTTTTTATATGGCATAGTGTTTAATTTTTTATGCTGGTACCTAGTACACTACTTACTCATAATAATTAGAGATGTAGTTTTTGTGTGAGAAAGAAACAGAAATAGGCCAATGCCTGATTCCTTTCAATGGTTATTAACATTTTTATGTTAGGTCAAAAATGCATTCGACTTTTACCCTTGAACTCTGGACATTGAAGATCTTTCAAGAGCAGCTCCAAGTCAGACGAGAAAATTCAGTCCCTGCTGCTCTACGATGGATACTTTCAAACGTTGAGCTATGCAGGCAATGTCTGCAATGGTATCTTTCCTGATACGATCGCCGAATAGAAGTGTTCCTCCTGGCTTCACAATAAATAAGGAGCATGTTTATATACTCCTCGCATGTGCGAAGGAGTTATCTTCCAATTTGCAAATTCAATTCCAATAAAATGCCAAAGTCGCATCCTTATTTTAATCAAAACCGGACGATAATTCTAAACTGAAATACAAATGTAATTCAAGTGCCAAATACAAGCCAAATTGTTACCATAATTTCTCAGAAGAAAATCCTAATAATAATTAATAAAAATAAAAAGTCAAATTCCTCATCAATATCAAGCTACAGTCGTAACGCATAAGCAAAACAAGTCAAAAAACGCAATAATCGCTCGATAACTCAAGCAGTTGTGCATGAATCGTAGCGCGAATAAGTGTCAGTTGTGATCCTGCGATATCGTTGCAAGGACTTATATGACTTGATGAGCGTTCAAGTGACTACACTCCTTTTGCAAAACGAAAAATTTCCGAACGTAAATTTTTTAACATTGCCAATAATAATCTCGGGAAGTACCAAGTGCTCGAAAAAATGTTATTATCAAAATTATAGCTCGTAAAATTTCGAGTCTTTTTTTTGTTTTCGAATTTCAAGTTTTATTTGTAGTTTGTGAAAAGAATTTCATCCTTTCCACACCACCAAGGAGGGCAGATTACGTTTAATAGTTGTAATATTTTTTTATGCGTTAAACTGTTGTATGAGAAGTATCTACTTCTTTTGCAATATTTCGAATTGGCTGGGTAAGTTTCTCTTTTAACGCTTTTTTTTTCAAAGCTTTTACTTGCGGCAACTATCGGGTGGCCACTTTTAGAATTTTCTTTAGTTGTTCGCTCTTCCAAGGATTTTTGAATGTAAGAATAAAAAGCAATACCGTGACTTAACAAACTACTTTATTTATAACTGGCGTTTACAGAGGCCTACCAACGACTGACTGACTACATCTGAAATATCGCTTTTCGATAGCATGCTACTGTTACAATTCACGAATACAATAGCGCAAACAAAAGAAAAATATGCATTGAGCTAGTTATTTTTAAAATAACTAAAATTTCAGAATTTTCAGGCATTTTAAGTATTTTACGCATTTAGAAATTTGAATATTTAGGGAAGATCCGATTACAAAAATTAAGTTATACATTTCGATGCATTCAATTAAGCTTTCAAAAATTCCTCAGAACTGATACTGGCAGAAAAACGGCCCTGGAAAAGGTAAGGGGATTCGTCAAAGGCACTACTTGGATGACTTCGATCCTCTTGGAAGACATAAGTGTAGGTACAGATATAAGTTAAAAATTTCACAGGATGTACATTAAAAACGTTACAGAGTGTTAAGTGAGAAAGTACTCAAAAACATAAATTTCCTTTTCGTCTTCCATTTTGCTTATAAGTCAAAAGTGATTTCACTACTAACCATGCCGGTGGCCGAGTGAACTGAGGCACACGTCACCAGATTTTCTCCTCTGTTGGCATGAGATCAAATCCTGCACAGGCCGCGGCGATATATTTGGGTACCAGTGGTTGAGACAATTTCTACTGATGATAATTGGTACTTCCGAAGCCACTGGAATGTTGCACAGTTAATTGTGGCTCACTTACGATATTTGTCAGATTAATTTTCCAATCTTCCTCTTCCTTAATTTCCCTCCGCTTGGCCCAAGCTGTGCTGTGTTGCATCATAGGATTGTCCTTTGAGCTTAGGCAACACCTTAGCACGGTGACTGCCGTGCCAGTCATCGGTGGCCGGTATTTAAAAGCTCTCTCACGACAAAGGCATTTTACCACGTAGTACTCTCACGAAAGCTTTTTTGCTAATTGCGGCAGTCAACGTGTTAAAAACAAAACTATAGTACATTCACCTTCACCTGCGAAAAGGCGGAATACGCAATCTCTTACTGATCGTGTTTAGTGATACCGTTACCCGCTTTTTCATTAATTTTTGTTATGCCTCGCGTAACGCTATTTCTGGATATTTGTCAAAGGCAATTATCAATATTTTATTCTCTGACTTCGTAATACTTCAAGTTTTTTTTGTTTGCGGATTGATCGTCAACATTTCCACACAATTCTTCACGCACAGTACAAATGTTTTTGTTTAATTGGTAGCAGCCTCGAAGGCAGCCTCCTTTATCCTGGCTGATTAAATACATCAAGTCGCTTTTATTATTTCATCCTTGTAAAGCATAAATTGGACCAAACTAATTTTTACGATGGGCAATTTTTATAGCGTGGAGGAAAATAATATTGCATTATTCTTATTGGGTCATATGTAAAATAAATATAAAATTATATAAGTGAATTTTGAAGAAAAAACAAACTGAAACACTAACATTTTGCACACATGAACTTTGTAAACTTTCATGTGGGATAAATTATATGTGAATAGTGATATCCAGACTTACTCAGTAATATATAACCTCGTGTAAAGACTAACCTTTAAGTAACTTTGCTAAATGTTTAGAAATGGCCGAGTAATTTATTGACTCCTCACAAATTTCTTGACTTTTATAGCATCTCATTCTTTAATATTTATCAAATCCTTCATTTTGGCTTAGGAAATCTCAAGGTACCAAATCACGATTGGATCTTTTATTTTAAATTTTTAGATTTCGCAAACCCTTATATATCCTACAAAATTTTAAATCTAACCGTCATCATATCTAAAAAGAAAATAAAAAGTTACTATATGCCCAGTTATTAAAGTCATGCCATAAACTTATGTGGAAATATCCTGCCAGTACGACTAGCTAACTTCTACTTTAATTCCAACTCACTTTCACAAAATAGGATCATTTATCTGTAAAAACTTGCCCCCGCGTTATTCGGAAAGGACCAGACCGTCTTTAAGATGTCTCAAGTGGCACAATGATTGGAACGTGCTCAAATTATTATAGTATCAACCATCAACCATCTGAGATACTTTCAGATTCATATTTCAGAAAGTGGAAGCAATGTCCCTGGAAGGAATCCAGCATAAAGGAAAATTAATGATTAAAGTTGACTGAACCAGAAGCCAATCCATATAATACCTTTGACTTGGGTTCTTTGTATCCGCCTGAAGGTCTCGTATTTAAAATTGAACAAGTGATAAATCGCCGATATACGTAAGCATCGATTACAGAACCTTCAAATATAGAGTGCTTCTTCGTACAAAATTTATCGCAGCTTGATTTATTAGCTCAGTGTGAAGAACGGAATAATACTCAAAAATAACACCACCCTCGCCGGTACATTAAATTGAAAACCACAATTGGGTACTCTCTAACCTCTTATAACCGCTTTTAGCTAAGAAGGTCGATATGATGCTCCCGACTTTAAGCTTCCTCCACAAGTGTTGGGAATGAATTTCTACGCGTTATTGATTAACTCCGATAACAGTGACGTGTGATTTATAACAGGAAGTTGAACAATCACTTGAAAGCACAGAACAGGAGAAATCTCTTTTTATTGCCCGCATGTCATATCTTGCTTGTGGAATATTTGCCATATGATAATTTTTAACAGAACGTGTGAAGGCAACAGAGCTGGATAATTCACAAAGTTTAGGTACATGGTTAGACGTACGTAGGAGAAACAAGACCACGTCAACTTTGTGGTTGTTACTCGCAGCAAAGGAAACAATAAAGTGCTCCACTTTTCGAACACTTGTCCTACTTTTTTGTTTTAAAAAGAGATATGGTAATATAAACTCAGAAATAAAAACTTTTGAGGAAAAATCTCAAAAGCTACCCCAAAATTCCTAAGCGGGTTCTTAGTCGAAAGAAAAAAAGGAGATCTTAATGAGTTCAATAAAACGGGCATCTCTGTACGTTCCATCTAACCTACAAGCCACAACAGACAGAAAGAAAATTAGTACAACTTGTTCAAAATTAAAGAGGAATAAAGTTCTTTAATAGAATGTGAAATATTCTATCCCTACCGCAGTATCAAAAAATTTTACTACCAAAAAATATTCGCAAAAAATATAGAATTATAACTTTCATCCATGGGGTAGCGATATTTGGAAATGTATTTGTATATATAGCATAGCATTATATGCACTCCAAAATTGTTTGACAGTCAGAAGACCCAATCTGTAAGAGTTCTTTATCTTGAGGTATAGAGCCCCAAAAACTTTTGAGGTCTATCACCTTGTATTGAAAATGTCGATGGGATCCAAGAATCTTGATAGGGTCTCCATATCGAACAGGGGTGAGATGAGACAGTAAAGCAATAGGGTCTCCGATCCAGAGCAGAAAATTTAAATTCCAAATAAATTACAGTTTTTTATGTACAATACCGAAATTTTGATTTAATCATAGAGGAGATATGTGGGAATTATTTATGGAGCAACACATCTGAAAAATGCCCTCCTCGGCTTCGCTGGCACATTTTCGTTCTTTTGACGAAATTTTTAATCCCGGTTTGGCATAATTGTGGCTGGATTTCAGTGATACAGCGTCTAATCTCCTCCTTTAAGGCTTGGTGGTCGTGGGCTTGCTGACATAAACTTTTGACTTCAAAAAAGACCCAGAGAAAGAAGTCCAAAGGCGTAAAGTTGCAGGATCTAAGAGGTCAATTCTGGTTATCGAAAGGGGATATTACACGACCTGGGATGTCTCTGCAATAATCCCATTGTGATGTGTGGCAAGTGACACCGTCCTATTGGAGCCAGATGACTTCAGAGACATTCCATCAATTTGAGGCACAAAAAACTGGGTCATCGTGCCCCCATACCTCTCACCATTGATTGTTCGTGCATTCCCGGCAGCGTCTTTGAAGAAAAATGGTGCAATGATGCTTCCAGCCGTACTCGGACACTTTATGGGCTATTCAATCACTCTCCCAATGTAAGTCACCAACTATTGATAGGTTATGCTTATCATGTCACAAAAAGTCAGTAAAATTGTCATGACGAATGGTAATTTACAAAAGTTCACTTAAAAACAGATCAAGGTGATCTTTAGTTTTAAGGCAGGTAAATACAGTGACGTAAACGCAAAGATCTTTAGACCCATAAGCTATACATTATCCCTGCGGAAAATTCTCGAGGCGTCACTTGATGGAGAGCTTAAGGCAGGAAATATTTCTGAAATCAACATGTCTACACCAAGGACAGATCGATTAAAACTGTATTACATGACGCAGTGGGGACAGAAGAAGCTTTCACAAAGAAGAAATACTTCCAGTTTGTTTGACTGAATCAAAACTATGCTAAAAACCGGATGATAAGGACGGAACTGGACAAAAACAGTGCAAAAAGAAAGATTTGTAGAAACAACCCGCGGGAGGTGTGCTCTCACCTATCCTGTGGCTGCTGGTGCCCAACATAGAGCTGGAGAATAAGGGATTAAGGCAGTATATATATATATATATCGAGTCGTTCGAGGAATATCTATTCCGTCTACTAATAGCCTTCTTAGCTGGTACGCATCAGAGAGTGAGTCATCCTTTTGAGGTGATTTCTAAAGCTACCGTGCCCAGTAGTCAAAGAAACTAACCATATCTAAGTGCACCTCACTCCATACTTAGAACTTTTCTTCTGGTAGTTCCATACAACACGCTAATTGCTTTTCTAGCCTGTCGCAAATTTGTGTTATTTTCCTACCGATTTTGGTGTTCTTTTATGACCCATTTCTCAACTAAATTCTTCACCATGCCTCTCCTAATGGCGGAAAATGGTTCTGGACCTTCGAACCCCACTCATTCCTTTCGATCCCTATGTGTCCTCCGACCCATTAAAGTGTAAGTGGGAGGCAAAACCATTGAACTTTTGTACACATTCCATCGCTAGGGATGAATTCAATCCCACCAATGAATGCATACTTGATTGTCCAGTGTTATGAAGATTTTACCTCCTCGCACCTGACCCTCCTTTAATTAGGCCAACGCACCATCGGACAATAATCCGTTAGTATCCCTAGCAGGGAAGAATTAGATGTAGATCGGATATCTCAGTCAGGCATTACGGACGGATCGAAACTGGACGGAGAATGGGAGCTGGGGTTTTTTCGGACTACCGCTATGTTCGGGAATCATACCGCTTACCAGATTACTGTAGGGTGTTTGGAACGGAGATCTTTGCTGGGAATAGAGATACCACATATTCAGGATCGACATGGGCAGTCAAGCGGGTATTATATCACTTGACGCAAATATAATGTAGTCATTCCTATTTCAATACTCTCATAAAAATCTCTTGGACTTGGGGAACAGTTTCAAGGTCATACTTTGTTGGGTTCCGGGCCGCAGACATTCGTAACATCACGGGAACAGGGAATAGGGAAGTTTCTCTTTGGTAAGCATGCAGAGCGCATGGGGGTTCCTTTCAATGACTTCTGTGTAGAAGTTGTATGGACGAGGAAGAGATTGCAAGTACTCAACAGCTTCTCTGGGATCTCCAAGGCTGGCCAGGCAAAGGAAGAATACATTAGGTAGACAAGGTTCTATGCATGTAGTATCAAAATGGATAATTTTCCACGTCTAAGTAGTAGGTGGATGATTGTTTACAAAAGAATATCTAAAGTGGAGTAATATCCATTTAAATATAATTGTTTAAAAGTAAAATACTCGAACTATTAAATAATATTAGCTGATGTAATACTCTAACTGTCTTATCCTAAAAGTATCAAAACCTTTTTTTTTATGGTCAAAAACAATAGGCATTTGTTGACCAATGTTAACAGGGTTAACCTTGATAAGCGTTGCTTATTCTTCATTCTGATTTTATTCCCAGCAGTCGTTTTCACAAGGTTTTAACACTTATCTTTTAAAGAACAACACAATTACACATATTACGAAAAGTTCCTCCTAAGTCGTTTTAAAGCCCAGATAATTACAAACTCGAAGTGACACATGCCCGAGGACCGAGGTTATTGTGCTACGGTGGATAATTCTCAATTAGCTGTGTTGTCTGTTTATTGTGAAAGCTTTTCTGAATTATCTTGACACAAATCTTCCACAGATAGAAAAGTTAATATTTTGTTGCAGAATACAGAATAACTTTGTACAAAGTGATATCTAACCTATTTTATTATGGAATGCCTTCTTCCACTAACACGCAGTAGGAAAAGTGAGAAGACGTTACGCAGAGAACTAATCATTAATGCATTACAATTTTGTCAGAGTAACCACTTACTGGTAATGCAAAAGGTAACGAGACAGAAAAGAGTGTAAAATTAACATGTTCAAGCCTGCATGTTTTCATGTGCGTTTTTCTGGCTTATGTACTTCGAAGAAGAGTGAATCATTTCAAGTTTGCAGTTAGTTGTAAAAACCGAGTTTTGTGCATAAATTCCGTAAGTGATTACTGGTAATGCAGAAAGCTCTGATATGGACTCTTCCTATGACATCGCGTGTAAAAAACAAGATTGTCTGGAATCCTGAGTGTAATTAGTCGCCCTTCAGAAATAATTGGTTGTAGAACTAGTTCTATATACATTACATTTCCTACAGGGTAATCTCCGTGCTTTCATATGTATTTCAATGAATATTTCAAGTTACATTTCATTCACTTAGACGTGTGAAAATGAAATTCACCTCAATTTATAGTATTTTAAAGAACATATTAATTTCCATCTTTCCTATATAAATATGTGCAGAAATTTTCGCATTCCTCTCAACTGTGCAACGGTGGCACACATATTTCCGGGATAATTTTCCAACCGAAGTGTAGAATGAAACACCAATTTGGAATGGAACTGCAGTCAAGCTGACGTACGTAGTGGAAAGCAGAAAAAGTTTTCCTGTGATTCCCATAAGCACACTGTGCCCCCACCACTATACATCCTGAAAACTTTTCTGAAACATTTAGTAGCTGCCTCCACAGAGGATATAACTTTTAATATGTCCCACACAAGATTTTGCCACAAGTTTTTTGAATCCGAAAGAATTCTCTCAATTCAATTAACAAAGTCCGTGCTTGATAAATTGAAATTTGAAAGAATATCCAGAGTTGAAATAAATTTCTCATTAGGAATTCTTGTGATGTTTTCGTTTGTTTCAAACAAAAATATAAATGGTGCGGTCCGTTAGATCTCATTAGAAGTGGCCTGTATGAGTGTAACCGGCAACATTCCACTTCCTTCTCCAAAGAAACATTCCTTGATTACTTCGTTTTAAATTCAGGACATACCATTTTGGGGCAGGGATTCCAAGGGTTCCAAGTCCTCGACTTTTACGTAACAAAATTTAATACAAACGAACAGAATCATCTTTTTGTGAATGTTTCAAATGCTTCCATAAATCATGTAAAGTCTCGGAGTTTATAATCCGAATTGAGCCCTACTTTTGGGCTACAGAAAACTTTAATCAAATCTTTAAATTGAGTATGGTTGTATGTATTCGGTCCCAAATAACTTCGACTGCTCACTTCGATGTCACACGCAAAAACTTTCTTTGACTTTCCCACAGAAATGGAGTAGAGTCGTCTTGTTACGGAGTAACACAATAACAAATGAAACACTGTCACGTCCCTTGTAATCAAATTTGACAGAAATCGACTGGGGATGTTTCACTTAATTACTTACCACTTCTGTGTTTTTACAGGATCGAGTTGTTCGTTGGGCTCAAGCTGATACTCCTGAAATATTTGCATTAGGGACAATTGGAACACTTTTGTATTGTCCTTCAATTTCTGGTAGACATTTGTCATTGAATTTTAAATCCTATTTTCTGTCTCTTTAACACTGAGCAAGTAAAGGCGCCCCTCATCATTGATAAACATTTTCGGTACGAAAGAAAGATCACAGCGATAGTATTCCTGAATAAAAATTAAGTCCCGGTCTGGATGTGTGGCATTTTGGAGGATGCTCTGCTGATAACAGACTTATCAATAAATTTGGTGTTCCAATTGCTCTGTGGTTCGGAATCCAGTTCAATCACTCGACCCGGTTGCATCATTTGTTAAGAAATACATAAATTTCCTCATCTACAACTATGACTCTTCATGGATTGCCAACTTCTTTGGTGGGCTGATGTTCTTGACACAATCTGTGTTCTCAGCACGGTACGAATACACTTACTCATGAGCCGCCCAGGAGTATGCGTTAATATTTGCTTATTCGAAACCAGGACTCACTCATGAGCAATAAGCTCATGAGGATTCGATTCGTTTTTTATTGCTCAGTAAATAAGCACCCACGCAATGAGCACTCTCAACTCTCGACCTTCAATGAAGTCTATATTTGTTAGGAAAAAAGGATAAAAAAATAAGGCGCCACTAGACATTTTGCCAAATGTAAATGTAATATATTTATTGTGATTTAAAAATTTCAGTTAACCCTCTCTGCACCACTATTTTTGGAACATCGATTAGGTCCACTTGGGGATGTTGTTGGTACCCCGAATTTGACCATTTGGCAAGAAGTGTTCAAGTGAGCTATTTTGTGGGGTGTATAGACACCCCGCATTTGTGTTCTATACAGAAGCGCCTCCCGACTGAAAATCAATCCTTTGTTACTCCTAACTTACAATAGGTGTGAAAACAAGTCAAAATGAGAACTGTTCTGTAGAAATGGACAAAGCTAGAAGAAGAAGGGTAGCTGTAAAGCTGAAAAATTTCTTATCGGATTCTGTAAGAGAGTTTTACATCATTTTATGAGGCGATATTTTGGGTTTATCTTTTTGTCGACTAAAAAAAAAGCACTAATTAAGTTTTTGAAAATTCGTTAAATAGTACTTACAAATTATGTTTTACAGATATGATGAACTTATTTAATAAAAATCTAATATGGTTTAAAAAATTGGAAAATGAAGTAGTCGATGACTGTGCGAATTTTTTTTTCCATGAGTGTATATTATTTATTGTTCTCTTGGAACTTTGTTTTATGATTTTGTCTGTACAAATGATAATGCACTAAATGAATTGAAACTTGAGTACTGCAAGGAGGCACATTGCTCATGCTCATTAACAGACACGTGAATCGTGAATACAAAATTTTACCTGGTCATGATCGCGTGCGTGAGTTGTTTATGCGAAAATCTTACAACATTTGTCAAGTAAAAATCCCCAATCTTCTCTTCTCTAAACAATTTCCGTCCGCCTAAGCTGTACTATGTGCATCATGTCGTTGTCCCCTGTGATTAGGCAATATATATATATTCCCTTATCATTTCCCCCTATCTCCATTTTCCTCCAAGGCTGTGCTGTATTCTGTATAGCTTCATGAGGTATCTCCTGAGGTTTCACCGTTAAAAAAAGAGTAGACACTCTTATAAGACGGGAAAGCCTGTGTAGAAATTAAACTGAACTCAGTTTTAAATTGGTGGAAGGGAGGCAAACATTGAGGTACAATCCGTGCTTAGCAGCAATCACGGATTTTGATGGAAAATTCAAAATATCAGTAATACCCACACCAGTGGTCGAGCGGGCTGAGAAATCTTGCACAGGACGCCGCACGGCTGGGTATTGGGCCATTCTACTGACGAGAATTGTACTTGCAAAGCCAATGGGATTTTATGCCAAAAGCTCTGTCTGACTTGTCAGGTTAAAATTTTCCAGGCTCCTCTTTCCTAACTTTCTTTCGCCCTAAGCTGTGCTGTGTGCATCATGGGATTGTTACCTAAGCTTATGCAATACCTTTAAAAAACGCAGCCATCCTAAGGCAGGACAACTAATTGAAACACGGAAATATTAACTAGAAGTGGGGCCAAGCAGGTGCTTCCATGGAATTGGAAAAAGAGATAATTTCCAAATTTCCAAAATCAATTTAACAAAGTCTAAGCTCAAAAGTGAAATGTGTGAAAAGAAAAGAAAACAAAACAAAAGGGGGAATAAAACAAATTGTCCGTGTATTCCAGAAAACCAGGCTGCAAAAGATAATATTTCTTTAGATTAAAGTGTAACCTTAATAATTATAAAGCAGTCATAAACTTTAAACTGATTTTATTGCTTTATTACCAGCACCAGATATCATTAAAAAATGTAGGCAGGTATTGAAAGCAATTATTAAATATCTTCTTGGAACTGTAAAACCCTCCAATGTATGATTAATTAAAATTTGTCCATACAATGATTTCAGAAATTCAAAAGAAAAAATTTTCTTAATCATTAAAAAATCTTGAAAAAAGTGCAAGAAGCAAAACCTGCAACGACGCGGATCGAACCTGTGTCCCCGTGGTGAGAGCCAGACACTTACTCACCACGCCACCACATCGCTGATGCCAAGGTCGTAGCCTCTCCTTGTAAGGCACAAATCTGAACCTATTCAAGGTGAAAGTTCGCTACCGGGTTACATGGACGATTGGCTTAGTCTATAGGATGGTGGGTTTGCGTCTTGGATAGGTTCCAGTATGTGCCTATGGTACATTCAGATTTGCCTGTGCAAATATAGACCAAGTGCCCAAAGAAATCAACAATTACGATTTCAAGGGAATCGTTTACAGCTAAGGATATAACTTCCATAAAGGATATTTTCGAAGACACCTGCTGCACACCTCTTATGGAGCTACCGTTAGAAAGAGAATAGAACCCCTCACAATAAGATGGCTTAAAGCTATGGTAGAATCCACTATAAATACAGCCAAAAATATAATTTGAACTGAAATGAGGACACGGGTGATGAAGGCATACCGTCATATTATTATACTAAGCTAATTTAAAGACAGTGTAAGCTCTTGCGCGCTAACGAGGCGGCTGAGACCCTAGATGAATACTACAGGGTTTCGATGGCATTGTCAGTAATAGGCTGAAAGACTCCAAGACTAATCACCTACCTGGATACGATGAATTAATCCTTGATTGCTACAGCGAATGGGCTTCAGACTAGAATAATTCTTAGATTTGCATCATAATCTCTTTACACA
>QYTT01081001.1:0-18074 GCA_006980735.1 Dasypogon diadema | reverse complement strand
GTGAACGACTTCTAAATGAGAAATAACGTTGGCAATTTGAAATGTTGAGCAGAGCTTTGCGGCAGTAAAAGCGGTTTTCCACGCATGAAAAGCCATGGAGGTGGGAAGATGAAAAACGCATTTACATTGGTTCCCCTCAGAATTTCTGCCCTTTTTGCTTTTACAGCAATTTACTTGAAAATTAGGGTGGGTGCGGAGCAAATTGTTGTGTCTTGTACGAAAGTAAAAGTACGATCAATACTGCTTGTGCAATTTGAATTCACATAGAGAAGCAAAGGTTATGATAATCCTAGGGGTTGGGTTATGAGGTACACTTAATTTTGAATATGGATTGTTAATGTGATCCGGTTTGTGGGTTAAATGAAATTGGAATATTGGAGCAGTGAGTGAACGTTATAGGAAGACCTATTAGTGCTTCCTAAAAATTTCAGACCGAAAGCTGCGGATATACTCGAAAATGGCAAGAAAGTCTCATGAAATCCATTCATGTAATATGGACCAAGTCATGCATGTTAACCTCTGACCAGGGTTATTGCATTTTAGAACTCCACACATTTTTCGTCAAATTCCACCTTTAAACATGCTAAAAAGGATGAAAGGATAACATGGATAGATACAAAATTCCTACCCCAAACGCAATTTAATGAAAATTCAGCTCAGTCCAAAAATATTTTTAGAAGGTAAACAGACAAATAAATTTGTATAATGAAAGGGAAGTTTGCGGTTGACTTCGGTTGAAATTACTGCAGATGTTATTGTTTCTGTTTTTTTAATTTTCAGGGGATGAAATTAATTATTAAGGGAGAGAGTTTCGTTGAATTCCCCCCAAATCGGAAATATGTGTTTCATGAATTAACGAAATCAGATTAAAAATCAACAAAAATATCGTCATAATTTATGTGCCTCATTTGAATGCTCTCATCAACCACATCCTTTTAATTATGAAATGAAAACTCGATTGTTTTAGATGTTAATTGTGATCGGGATACTGGTTTACTAGTGGACATTTATGTATCTTGCATTAAATTACAACCATCAGTTACGAGATTTTTCTCAGAAGAAGATCTGATATTATTAAAAAGGACACTATAACTTAGCCTTTTGGAACAGATGACGACATTCCTGATTTTCTAATTATACACCAGTATTCATGACATATGTTTTAACCCTTTGCAAAAGTATTATTAATAATTCAACCTTTCGATTGGACTAAACCTCGCTCTCTGGAAGTTCCAAGAATGATTACCATCACCAGAATTGATGAGTCGAGTATCTTTTAAAATGTAACAAATTAGTAATAGAAATTATACAGTAAACTGGAATTTTTCTATTATATGGAAACTAAATATGAACTCACGGCATGCGCAAAAAAATCCAAGTTTCGGTTTTATTTATTTTTAAAATACTCAGAAAATTTTTTTATCATCTAAGATATCGTTTATTTAAAAAAAAAATCCACGTTTTAATTTTACGCTGAGATTAAGTAATAGGCATGCAAAATTTGACACTGCGGATAACCCCTACTTTGATAAGAACCTTGTGTTTGGGTAATATAAATTGACAATGAACTCATAAGCCTATCAGTTTGGATCGATATTTTAACGTGTAAAATGTTACGAGCATTTGTGGTGTGCTTACTCTTAATTGGAAGTGCCTTTGGCTCTACGGACTTTGCGACAGCCTTTGAAAAATTCATGCAAGATATTCGAGATACATTTAGTGAAAATAATCCAGTCGTAAAAACATTTCAAGAAAATATAAATCAATTTGGAACTGCAGTACTAACCGAAATTGAAGACACTGTGTCAGACTATGCTGAAAACTTACTAGATAAAGTACATACTCCAGAGGATATTCTGTGGGATCAATACCACACGACGGTATGGAATTTGAGTGTTATTAATTTTTCCTCAATAAATCTATTTTTATATTTCTATAGCCTCAGATAATCAAAAAATATGGATATCCTAGCGAAATTCATACAGTTCAAACTTATGATGGTTACGTATTAGAAATCCATCGAATTCCCAATCCTGGTGGGATCCCTGTTTACTTACAACATGGACTGCTAGATTCGTCTGTCAGTTGGATAATTATGGGACCTAAGACAGCATTTGGTAAATATTATATTTACTATAGCCGCATTCCTTCATAACACATTGTTTCCCATTTTAGCCTATATGTTGCATGATTTGGGTTATGACGTTTGGATGGGGAATAATCGAGGTAACCGATATTCAAGACGGCATATTATGTTGAACCCCAAGGATGACGAATTTTGGAATTTTTCATTTCACGAAATAGGCCTGTATGATATCCCTGCGTCAATTGACTATATTTTAGAGAAAACAAATCATAAAAAATTACACTATGTTGGTCACTCCCAGGCAAGTAATCTCACAATCCTTACATAACAGAAATGGTACACCTTGACGTGCTTGTACTAAAAATTTTATCTATTACAGGGAACAAGCGCATTCTGGGTTATGTGCTCTGAAAGACCTGAATATTGTGGAAAAATCATTTCCATGCAAGCACTGGCTCCTGTAGCATTCTTGGAAAATGTAGATAGTAATACAATTCAATTCATGTCACGCTTATTAAAAGAAAAGAGTGATACAAAATTTAATGGTGAAATCATGACAAACAATTTAATTTCAAAACTTATGTCGGGCATAACATGCAATGAAGATGCGATTACCCAACCACTTTGCATTATGCCAATGTTTCTCGTAACTGGATATAATATGGATCTACTCAATAAGACGATGTTACCTGTAATCCTAGGCCATTTTCCGGCTGGAGGCTCTATGAAGCAACTTGTTCATTTTAGTCAATTGGTTTCTTCTGGAAAATTTGTGAAATTCGATTTTCTGGAAGACAATTTCAGGATTTATGGCCAAAAGTATCCGCCAGCATATAATTTTTCAAAAGTCACTACTCCCGTAGCCTTGTACTATTCAACAAATGATTTGATAGCTACCCCAGCAGATGTGAACCATTTGAGGAAGACATTACCCAATGTATTCAGGACATATCTAGTACCCGATGAGCGGTTTCATCACATAGACTTCCTACTTGCTATGAACAGCAGAGATATGGTCCATAAGATGGTAGTGAAAACTATGAAGGATATTGAAGAGAGAAAACCAATGGATTACCTTACATTCCTGAGACTTTTGTTTAAGTCTATATTTTAATCTACGATTTTAGTCGGTTATTTTGTCAGTTACTTAAGGCTTTGGGGCTGTGCTAGTATTTTCGTTAATAAATTATTTTTATTATACAGTTTACAAAATCGTTTTATTTAGATTAGTTTTAGACACTTCTTCACATTTTTCCTCAACCTTTGGCATACTTTTTTACAGTCCTGAGATAAGGCTTCCTGATGAAACTCAAAAATGAAAAGCGCAGGATCGACTTGTGCCAAGAACTTTCCATATTTTCAGGGAATTGTTGTTGCTTTGTTAGGACTCGCGCTTTAACAGCAAGGATATGTTTTAGCTAAAGTGTTTCCATATTCTAAACAGTTAATCTGGAAAGGATCTCCGCTTATCTTAACGTATTTGTTCGCAATTTCACTTCTCCGTATAAAATTAAATGCCAAAACCCAGAATACAAAACAAACCAGATAATCCATCAAGAACAAGAAATTGGTCGGAAATTTTATTCAAAATTTTACGATAAATCAAATCCCACTGTGAGTCAATCAGATCCAAACACCAGATTACCGGATTACGGAGCAATGGGTGGCGATATATGAATGCTCTCTGTTGATGTTCTTTAGCGTTTCGGAATATCGAGAAGAACAGCCAAATGATAGGCTGATCTGCATGATGGAATTTGATGTAAGCATGAGATTTCATTTTCATATAATAATTTTTCATTCCTGATGAGACTTCTGAGCTTATGTCCGTTCTGTGGCCAAACGCTTCGTGCAAGAATACGTCTATGAAAATAAAATTAATGACAAATGTATGGAGAATTCATACAGAAAAGGAGCGATAATTATTTCGAGTGACAAAAACATGCTTTGGACAGATACTCAGTGTATCATCTATCATTAATGTTTCCGTCCTATGTGTTTCCTATGTTACGTTCATCGAAGTTTTCAGGCAGAAATAGAGGCATCATAAATGACAAGTATGCAATACTACATCAATGGGGTATGATATCCATTTCCCGTTGGGTCATTAAATTACTCTGATTACTTTGATAAAAAAAAGTTTTAATTTATTTCGTTTTTTTTGTATAAATTATCTATACAAACTCTATCCATCTCATATCCATTAGAGAAACTGTTAGTACGATACTTCTTGCATTATGGAATCCTGCGAACAAATCGCATCGGTGTTTATCGAAAGCTACTTGCCATGATTTGCAGAGATCGTTAGTTACATTTTATAGAAGAAAAAATCAAACACCGTAGTTAAATAGATATTAACTATTCAACTCTTTAAGATAAAGTCCAATGAACAAAAAATTTTATAAATTTACTTACCTCGAATTGGAGGCGCAACCCGCAACTGATCTGTGGATCAAATCTGCGAATTACTAAATTTGGTTAACAAATCAAATCCGTGGACGTAAGATAAAATGTTTTTCATATATTTCAGAATCAACGCTATAGGATACAAACGGCTCAATGCATTTTTTCCGATGGATCTATTACAATAAACAATAAATTTAGTCCGGGAGACTGATCCACGAAATGCCAATTTGATATACATATGACTACCCAATTGGTCGTGTTTTATGATGATCCGGGATCGAATCCCATCGACATTTTATAGTGGCTTACCACCAAATAACCACACTAATATTTGTTACTATCTTCACTAAACTAATAATAAATTAAAAATCTATATTTTAGCGGTAGTATGAGTTTAGTAGTTAAAACTAATTTCTCAAATTTCTCTCTGTGTTATCCCAGCCACATGATAATCAATTGGCAACTTGGAATTTCCGTTTACCATATCAAAAAAAAAGTTTTTTAAAAGCAAAAAAAGAAAAAGTAATAATTTATATTGAAGGACATTACATTCGAGATTACGAAATACACGTGCCTGTTTTATATCTTTCGTATTCACTTTCCAAATTTACTCGAATTACAAGATATGTCTGGGACTTTCTTACAACAGTCAATCTAGCTTGTTATCTACTAAAAATTTACATTTGAAATAAAGTACTTTGAACATTTTTTTTCGCACTTTATTTAGAAATTTTCAAGCAAAATTTTACCCCTCGGATAACCCCAGTTTTGATAAGTACAAACGTAGTATAAATTGTGTAATTTTGCCATAGATTTTCCAGTTTTAAGTCAAGAGTCAAAATAACCAAATGTTTCGTACGATCTTCATTTCGGTGCTCCTGGTCCAAAGTATGGTTGGGAGCGACATTATCGATATAATCGATTTTTTTCAAGAAGGTTTTCAACAATTTAAAAATATAAGTGATACGGCAATTCAAAATTCTACTGAATTATTCAGAATGCATTATAAAATCGCTCAAGATACGGTCGAAAATGTATTAAAACAAATAAAATATAATGTTGACGAAATGGGAGAGAAATTAGTAAATGGAACCAATGAACTACTTAAGGTAGCTGAAAGCGGTCTCGAATACGGTTTTAGAGCACTTGTGATCCATGGAATGGCTGAAGTGCAAAAACTAGCTGAATTGGCAAGGATTATATTCAGAGGATCAGATCCACGTATTAAAAACGTTGAAGATTTCTCGAAATATTCTATTAACTATCTCAATATTCCAAAGGATGTCGCCGAAGATACATTCCTAACAACTGTAAAGTAGAATATGTTAACATTTTTTTATTTTATTATTATTTGTTTATTGTTGACAGCCTGAACTCATAAAAAAATGCGGATATCCCAGTGAAATTCACACAATCAACACGACTGATGGATACATTTTGGAAGTACATCGAATTCCTAATCCCGGAAAAATTCCGGCTTATTTGCAACACGGACTGATGGATTCTTCTGGCCTTTGGGTTATTATGGGACCGAATAATTCACTCGGTAAGTTTACTTCAAATATTATTTTACCAAGCACTAACTGGAAAATTTAGCTTACCTTCTACATGACGAAGGATATGATGTCTGGATTGGAAATAGTCGCGGTAATCGTTACTCAAGAAAACATCATTCCTATAGTCCCAACGATGAAAAATTCTGGGACTTTTCGTACCATGAAATCGGAATGTATGACGTTCCAAATACTATTGATTACATTTTAGACTATACAGGGTATAAACAACTACACTATGTTGGTCATTCACAGGTAAATTAACCCACTTACCATATCACTGTAATCATTATAAATTTTATTTCTCATAGGGTACAACAGCCTTCTGGGTGATGTGCTCTGAAAAACCAGAATACAATAAGAAAACTTTATCAATGCATGCATTGGCTCCAGTTGCATTCCTACATAACACGAAAAGTGGACTCCTTAGAAGACTCGCCGATTTACTATATTTGTTTGGTACTCCAAAAATATGGCAGACAGAGGTCATGCAAAATAATTATCTTCTTAAACTTGGTGAACAAATGGCATGCAGTGAACAGGCCATTACCCAGGAGATCTGTATAAATGTCATTTTTCTATTAACTGGGTACAATACGGAACAGATTAATAAAACTAGGCTACCTGCAATTCTGGGACATTTGCCAGCTGGTGCATCCGCAAAACAAATTGCCCACTTCGGTCAACACATATTTTCAGAAGATTTTACACAATTCAATTATAAGGATCATAATGACCTCTACTACAGTACAGTGCATCCACCCAAGTATAAACTAGAAAATGTTGTCGTTCCAGTTGCTTTATATTTAGCAGAAAATGACTGGTTATCTGATAAAAAGGATGTGGAAAAATTGAAAGAACAACTGCCAAATGTTGTTAAGGAGTATCTGGTTCCAGATAAAAAATTCAACCACTTAGATTATCATATTGGAATGAATAGTAGGAAAATGGTGCAGGAGGAAGTAGTGAAAAATATAAAGGAAGCTGAAGCGGAAATAAATATAATATAATACAAATAAATAAAATATCCTAGCATTATGTAGTGATTTTTTTTGTTTTAATTAAAGTTCATGTGAGACGCTTACATAATACTATTTTGCAGTCGTTGGCTCTCCTCCGTGTATCTAGTTTTTGTCGCGGTGGAAGATCCTGTCTAGGATCTGCAGTTAGAATGCTTACGTGGAGGATATTTCCAGCTAGAAGGTTATCCGCTCAGACAAGTATGAATGCAGTTCCGAACATGGGACAATACTGACCGTGTGGTGCTCTAGGAGGAAGGTTGAAGCGGTCAGACTCTCAGAAAGGACACTAAATTTTGGGCTGGATTTTGCATTCGTCAGTTTTCCAAGGGAACGCGTTGATAAGGGGGATTTGTCCGCTAGTTGTCTTTATTAAAGAGAATGCTAGGCCTAAGCAACTGTGGAAAAAAGGGGCTGCCAGGAGAATTCTTTTGATTATCCAAAGGAATACCAGTGTAAATTATTATGCTTCCTGCTGTGGGGTGAAAGATTGGACTGGATTGGAGATAACAGAGAAAAAGTCATCAAAGAAGAGTGGAAAGAAAGTAGGGGATAAACAAAGCCTTGTAGCACACCGATATTGATATTATACACGTCACAGATAACACCATTCATAGTAACATGAATGGAGCTGCCAAAACTTAAAATCTAAGGAAGAAGATCCAGACTAAATGAAAGTTGGATGTTTTGCTATAGAGAACCAGACTCTATCGAAGACCTTCAATATGTCCAATACAACAATCCCTGATTCACCAAAGTTATTGGAATAACGTTTCTAAAACTTAGGAAATAACCCCATCAAATCGCCGGCTGGACGTCCAAATCGGATGCTATATTGGCAATCTTGGATTAGGTGTAGGTCTATCAGACAAATGGGGAAGTCAATAAATGATTTTATTAGAGGACGCGTGGAAAATATAAAAAATCATCGACTAAAACCACAGAGATAGGTGCGCTACGTAGAAAGTTTTATTGAGTTATAATATGTAATTGTAGAAAACAGATGAAAAAATTTTCACTCCTGTTTTCGCTGACTGAAAGACTGAAAGAGCTTTATGGGACTTACGTTTTCGCTGAATCGCTATGCTTTTGGGGCCAATTGATGCATTTCCTGTATTGTTCTTCTATTTGGAGAAATAAATACAGTGTTGGGAGTGAATACAAATACCCTTCCCTTAATATTTTGACCCAGTTGAAAATTAGGTTTGGTAATGATGGACTTGCATTTGTTGCGAGGTTGTGTGTAAATCTATTATCCTTCTGAGCACTTATTTGTCTTATAGGCCCGCTATAGGTCGCTTTTTTGACACGTATAGTCCTCCTACAATCCAGGATATATCAAGAGTTGTCTTTTGCTAGTTCTTGGTAATGACGACGATTCTGTTAACATCTTGTATTAGTCCATGGTTCATCCAAACGTACTGTTTACTTCAAAAACCACTAGCATTTAATGTTAGTATAAAATGATTTAGAAATAATTGATTTGAATACAGTAAACAATTTTACTTTCAATATACAGGCAAGCGAATAGGAAAATGTTATTTGTTTGAATAAACAATCCATCTACTCTACTACATACTCTAAAGTTCCTGCTTCAAATTTACGCATTATCGACAAAATCCTTTTGTTTACCAAATTTTTCACATTAATATTCCACAGGAAATCGACATGATTAAATTTCGCATTCTTTCGAGTATACAATCCCCGGACATTTGCGAGGCTTTTGTATAGTTTTTCCACATCAACATGATTTGCCAAGTAATCATTTTTTCCATAGTGTAGTATTACATTGACCAATACTTCCGATAGATTATATTTCGGTGGTTGAACTTGACCATATCTCCTTAGATTTTCAGAATCACCATAATTATATTCTGCAAAATCGCCTGAATCTATCAATTGAAAGTAATGTCGAAACTGTTGAATAGATGAACCAGCTGGAGTATGACTGAATATCACTGGTGCCAATGTCTAATGGACTGAATCAATTATTCAGAAATAATAAAATGTTTTACATACTTACATTATTAAATCCGTCAGAATCTCGTCCAACAACTGAAAAAAATACTTCCAAACAAAGCAACTGAAACACATTCCCTCTAAGACAAGGTGTTTTCTGGAAAAATCCATACGGAAAGAGTTCGCCACTTGGTATATTCTTCAGGGACTAAAATTGAAAATTCATAAAACACTATTTGGACATAATATTGTGACAATTATTACATTCAGAAGTACTCTACCAACTGGCAGAAATGGAGATTTATTGTGACTTAGAAACACCGCCGGTGCTAGTGCTTGCATTAAGATTATTTTCTCGTTGTACTCTGGTAGTTTAGAGCACATCACAAAAAAGGCAGTTGTACCCTTTGTAATTTTTGGATAATCGCAATTTAATCTTTAAAAATAAATAAATCCATTGTAATTTACCTGTGAGTGTCCTATGTAGTAAAGTTTCTCAAATCCTGTTGTATTCAAAATGTAATCAATGGTAGCTGGAAGATCATATACCCCAACTTCATGCCAACTAAAGTCCCAAAATTTTGACTCTTCTGGATTCAAAGTAGTATGATTCCGAGAATAGCGATTTCCCCTAGAATTCCCAAGCCAAACATCATATCCATTGTCGGCGAGATAGTAACCTGCGAAGGAAAGTAATTATTTAGTTTGTAGGAGTAATTCCATGCTTGGTTTTATTATATGTTAGTCCAGGGAGACCTCTAATTATCACTATACAACTCGTTCATCAAACCATGAATATGCATCTCAGGTGTGGACTATTTTCTATGTCGGGCATATCGACTGTATCGATCGGTTCAGAGCAAGTTCGTTAGGTTTGCGCTTTGAGATTTACCTTGGGACATTCCTATGATCCTTCCACCTTATCGCGAGCGACTTAATCTTATTTGTATGGTTTCGCTGGAAAAATGTCTGCCGATATAGTTTTTATTCCCAGTTCTTGAACGGTAATATCGATTCCGTGGAGCTTCGGGGTAGGGTTTCTTTTATGTGACCCTTTGATTCCACATTCGTGCTTAAGTTAGGAGAGCTTTGAATGCTCACCCCATTAACGAAGAAAGATGCGCGAGGCTTAGAGCTCTTTTTGAGAGAAAGAGAGACAGCTTTGGGTTTTGGATGTATTGAAGTCAACGCGATTGGTCTTGCCCCAGGCGAAAATTTTATTGATATTGGCAAATGTAAATAAATTTCTGAAATATTTAAATTTTATTTAAAATTTATTTATATTCACTGAGTATTTCGGCTTTTGTAAGTCACCATACACTTATACAAGTATAAAAGAAACAAGATCATAGCAGCGCAGCTTAAAGATTACCCTTATTTCCGGATCACTTATTATATCAGCAAGCAGCAATGCACCTCTGCCAAGAATTTTAAGAGAGACAAATATTCCTAAAGAACTATTATGTAGACTATATTAAGACTTCTCTGGATTGAGCAGAAGATCATTCTCCAGCGATCACTTATACACTCTTTCTAATTCACCTTTTTTTCGAACTATACAGCCCTCGATAAGTTCTATTTGTTTGCCTAATTGCAACTAAAAGTCGCCTGTACACATGAGAATATTTACATTGTACACGCTTTCAGAACATATAATAATAAGCAAGCTAAAGAAAAGCGGACTCAACAGAGACCCTTGTGGAACCTATACTGGTAGGTAAAGGCAGTGTATCAGAACCAAAAGCAGAACTCTGCATAGAGTAGCAGAATTTCAACAAACCTTAGTGGAATATTGTCGGATCTCACTGTATTGGATTTAACTGAATATAAAACACACACAAAATTCTCAATAGCTAAAAAAGATCGTGGAGAAAGATTAGCATTAGAGAATAGCACTATTACATCGAAACGTTATGTAAAGCGAAAGATAGACTGTGTTGACTAATTTCGACATATGTAGCAAAGACACGATACAGGGCGCCTATATACTAATTCTATGGTGGACTTCGTTCTTTTGGGGCTAATATAAGTGGATTTAAGGCTAAATTAGCTATAAGGCCGACTCTCTCTCTCTCTGGGACTCTTCTAACACCGCAACTATTGACTGTCTATACTATGCCTGAGAACGAGTTAAGAGAAATAAAGGAAATTTACATCAGTTTGATAGACTTTGAACATAATGTGATTATGTGTTTGACAAAATACTTTTATAAAAAGTGGTACATGAACTGCTATATTAGTTTTTTCCTGATTACGTTACTTCTTACCTAGGTTACGACTTACCTAAACCATTTTCAGGACCCATAATTATAAAAGTTGCTGACGAATCTACCAAACCATGCTGAAGAAGGATCGGTTGCTTTCCATGATTTACAATTCTATGAACTCCTAAAATATATCCGTCTTCAGTAGTAGTATAGTGAGTTTCTGCTTTGTATTTATACTTGACAATAAGTTCACTCTACAAAAATAATTTTCATTATCAAATGATATGAATTTCAATCTTTTTTTTATAAATTCTCCACTCACTGTTGTAAGGTATGCATCTTCCAAAATATTCTCACTGATAGTTCTTGATCCGATCTTGAAATTTCTCCAAAACATCCATTCTTTCGGACCAAGGTTAGATGTAAAAAGTGCTCTACACATCAAAATCACACAATGAATTATGATAATCACTTCACTTCGTACGAAAAGATACATCACATTCAAATGGCCCATTTAACTTGACTGAAATGCCAGGAAACGTATATGCAATTGGAGTCGAACATGGAGCTGGAGCTAAACTACTGTGACAATAGTACAGGTGAAGAGTCACAGTTATAAAAAGCTCAGGTAATGAGACGAGAAATTATTTGTGATCACAATTTCCGGAAGTAATAGAGTTTCATGAAAATATTTTCTTAACATTGGGTCAATTCAGATGCATCACGCCAGAATGTTTTTATTTTTGTTATGGTTTACTTTTTGTTACATAAAAGAAGATTCTATATTATAATATTAATTCCGAAATAGATTTAATGAAGAAATAAAATATTCTGTTGAGCAATAAATGTAATATTAAGGAATAAAAGGAGGTTGAAAGAGATATGGTTGCCCTTGCAGCTGTTGTAATAAGAGTAGTTTGCATGTTTCAGAGTTTTTTGTTTTTAACCAATATTTTTGTAAAATTAGATCAAATTATAGTGTTTCTTCGTTACGTGAAAATCTTTTCACGTATTATACTACCAACCTGGGCGCAGGTGATTGATGGGACCAAAACACCTGGTGGACACCATGTAGTTATCAAGCAGAGAGCAAGAACTGTGATAAAACAAGAATGAGGATAGGGATAGTGTTCGAACTAAAAAACCAGTATTGTATTCCACACCATCACTCAAAAGAAAACAAAACTAGAATTCAAAAGAAAATAAAAAAGGAATAAGCCATAAAATATAATCATTACTTCACCAATGAAGTAATGAACATACGAACCCTACTATACTTTCCCAACATCAATGAATTTTAACACCGGGATATTATTGGAAATTAATGAATTACTCTTTGGTACATTATTCTTTCATTGATTCATTAATGGAAATTTAAGGAAAAAAATAAAGTTTCATTTAAGTATTGAATTTTTATTATCGTTCTATTTTGTCCCTTTATTCTTTTAAGCATATGAGAATTTTCACTCAAAATTACGAAACAAACACAATGAACCATAAGATGTAAATTCGTAATACCTTGTGCATTACCTTACCATCGATAGTATCCGTCGTCTTACCCTTTTATGTCATTGATGCTAGCGACTTTTGTTATTCTTCGATAAATTTATTCATTACCGTTTTCATAAATTGCTCGGTTTTTTCTACTGGGCTATTGTATTACCCATTACATCATCGATGAACAAAAGCTAAATTACCGAATAGACTTTCGAAAGTCCTCAGCACAGAAATCCAAGTAATTAATTTTGCGAAGTTTTCCCAAGTAACGACGAACTAATAAAAATGAAAACAAAATGTTTCACTAATATAGAGAAAAAGGAGTCCTTCGGATGAAAAAAAAAAATCGTTGGCTACTTTTCAGTTCATCTTATAATTTTTCTACCTTAGAATTTTGCTTAAATCTATCAGATATTTTCATTACAAAATTCTCGTCCACGACAACATTCAAATGATTTAGTTGAATTTAAAATCAAGTTATACACAAGTGATCTGGCCTCAGTCCCCCAAATAAAGTCAATATGATTCCATTGAGGTTTAGGAACCCTAAACTTCCCCACAACATTCTTCAGTTCTCTAGACGCACGATCACAATCCTCGGGATCAGCAATTAAATCATTATCACTGAAATACATCACAACTGGGGCTGTGACTTTAGATAGATAGTAAGCTGGTGGGGTTGCACTTCGATATTTTTGCATATTTCCAATCAGGCCATAGTCATACTCATTGAAAGATTTTGAATGATAAAGTTGTAAATAGTGGCGAAGTTGTTTAAGTGAAGCACCAACAGGTATGTGTCCCATTATTACTGGGAACATTGTCTGCAATTAAAACACATAGAGAGCAGGATTTCGCATTTTACACGGAACACAACTCACCATATTAAAATTATCATAGTTTCGACCCATTAGCATGAAAAGTAGCTCCACGCACATCACTTCAATTTGTGTCTCATGAATGCAAGCATACCGGAAAAATAGATTCTTGGGAAGCACCTCCTGAAACATACCTCCAACTGGTGACTAAAAATGCACATTTCATAAATTAACTCAAACACTATTAACTGAAATTAGTACTGTAAAAAATAGATCCAATGCCCTAAGAAAACCAGGTTTCATGTTGGCCACATAGGCAACAGGTGCCATTGCATGCATAAGAATTATTTTTTTATTATATTCCGGTCTTCTGGAACACATGACGAAAAATGATGTTGTGCCCTGGAAAATAAAAGTTTTACTTCATGCTATGCGCTTTTGCTCTTCTCCTATTACTTGTGAGTGTCCAACATAGAACAATTCCTTAAATCCGGTTTTACCCAATACGTAATCTATCATGGCAGGTATATCATAATAACCCATTTCATTGAAGCTAAAATCCCAGAATAGGCTCTTATCTGGATCTAATCTTGTGTGATTTCTGGAATATCTATTTCCTCTAACATTTCCAAGCCAAACATCATATCCTTGATCCCATAAGTAATATGCTAATAAATATAAAAGTAGTTAAATAAAATATGATTCTTTTCCCCTCATTTTCACCTACCTAAACCTGATGCAGGTCCCATTAAAACATAAGTTGCAGAACTGTCTAAAATACCGTGGACTAAAAGGAAAGGTTGTGCTCCTTGTCTGGCAATTCGATGTAGACCTAAAATGTAGCCGTCTTCAGTAGTTATGAAATGTTTCTCGCCCGGGTATTTGTATTTTTTGATAAGTTCATCCTGAAAAATTGTTGCACTGGGTTAAATGTGGATAGTAAACCAGATTAGTTTGTTCTGTTCTTCTTTTTTATAAAATAAAAAAAAATTGTTATTATAGTAGCTCCCAAGAGTTAAAGCAACTCTTAGAGCTTCTGGTCCCATAATCTTATGTCTTCACATTTTTTCTCCTTGTGTGAAATGGCGTGAGAGTGCTACACTTGGCATGTTTAGCCAAAATATTTTCCTAAATACTCACGAAATCCAATTCATCAATTCTTTTTCTTACTAACCTTTTAACTTTCATTGCTGGCATTCTGTACCCTACTTCCAATTCAGTCCATAATTCTACAGGCAGAATGAGTGCCGATTGTTTCGCACCGAACCCCAAGAACTAATGAATTTTTTATTTTTTATACTCCTATCAGAATTCGAACATAAAATAACAAATACTTGTTGGAATAGAGCAAAAGTTGTGTTGAATGGTTTTAAAGATTCAATGGATCGCATTTTCCCACAACCTTATGTCACTAATTCAGGGGTACCGCAGGGTTCTGTTCTCGTAACTACTTTTCTTCTCCTTTTAATGATTCAATTCAATTGAATCCACAGCTTTTTGGACAACAGTATTCTTATTTCCTTGAGTTCTTATAGTTTACTGGTGGGCTAAAGTTTGGGATAAATCAAGGCAATGTTACCGAGTCACTAAGGAATATTTATTGGAACCGGGTCGTTTTTCTTCTGGACACGGAAAAATGCATTATGCACTATAACAATTTCCTTTCCTTACTGTGCGGGACCCTCAACCGCTAAAAAGCCATCCTTTCTAAGGCTGTGAGCCACTTTGGAACTGTTTTCACAATACTTTAATGTGAATCCTATTTGACACCCTAACCTAACTCCTTCTTTTCTTAATTTCTCTACTCGTTGCAGGTCTTGGTGCTACTATCGGTGCTGTTCTGGCTTATTCCTACATATAAGATTTTCTACAAATGCTGCTATCATATACCACAAATAGAACAAATTTGCGTCCTCCGTATAATAAATACGGTAGCAGTAGTTCCATTCCGTCGTCTTTACTATATCATTTGTGAAATTATTTTCAATGTGAGAAGAAATGGATTTAAAACGATAACCTTGCTTCGCTATAAAATTGTATTTAATTTATTATTTATTTGCACAAATTTCAAATGGGATGATTTAATTAACAGAGACCTGGTTAATTATATTGAATCCACCTCGCTGAATAATTTTTCTATTCTGAGTATCTAATTTTATCAATAGCAAGTTCAATTTAATCTTGCTATGCAATTCCACTAAAAATAGATCAAATCGCTTCGTGAAAATATCCGAAAATTTCACTTTTTATAGTTATTTACATATATGTAAACAAGTTTACACATTTTACCCAAAACTTCCCTAAAACTTACAACAACAAGTACATATTCTTGAATATTTAAATATTGATGGCAATTGATCGTTTCGTAAATCTTTGAAAGAGAATTTCACAAGATTTTATTTTACTAGAAAAATCCATTCAATACTTTTCACTTACTGTTTCAAGATCTGCATCCTCCAATAGATGTTCTGGAGTGTCCATTTTTACTCTTGATAGCCATTTGTCTCGAGATTTTTTACAAATTATTTCAGAAACAACAGTCAAGAGTAAAATAAAAATTTGGAGAAAAACTATTGCACACCTCACCATATTTCAAGATTACCTTCCAATGTTTACCAGCTACTGAAGAATTATTCTACTACCGATTTCAACTTCTATGCGTAATTATTTTACCATTAAATAGCGTACGTCAGAGTAAATTTTAAAGCAAATTATAAATTCACATTAGAGATAAAATGTGAATTAAACTCTTCATTAAGTAGCAGTTGTGCAATTTGCTAATCATTTCAAACATTAGTCAAGGCCATAAAAATACCTATTTACCATAGAATGCATCTATTCTATTATATCTTAACACCTTGTAATACATATTATGGATTTTATTTTCACAGCTAACTCTAAATTTTAATTCTAAAGGATTTTGCTTCAAAGCCAACATCTCAAGAGACTTTCTGCTGAATTTTTAGAAATTTTTTCTTTGGGAATTCGTGTCAAATTTTTATGAAAAATGTAAATGAAGAGTTACAAATAGGGGCGCCATGTCACTAGTGATAACACAATAGAGTTGAATTTTTCGCAAACTAAACAGGCTATTCATATTGAATACTTAATTACCATTACTTTAATCAGCCCGTAAGACTTCATAGCGACAGATTATGAAAAGCATTTAATTATTGACAAATATCGTTACCTCGATACTGATAGGATCTAAAAATCGGAGTTTCATGGATATAAATTACAGCACTAATCATTAAACTGTCGAAGCTCTCACGTTGAGTCAGATGACTTAATCGAGCGGATGTAAGTCCAGGATTAATGCAATCGTTTAACTCATTCAGATTTGGATGACGATTAGTCACCTGTACATCAAAATAAATGATTTCAAGCGCGAATCGTTTGCAACTTTTATAGTAATAAAAATAAAATTCTCAGAAAAGTTGTAATTTGCAAGTGTATGACTTCACCACAGGTGTCTTGAAGGCAGTTCACAGAGATATATATAAAGTATTCTACTACTACTATTTTCGGTGTACAAAGTTGGTTATTCATTCAGTAGCCTTTAAAATCGTTTAGAATGGCACTGGATCAGGAATTTTGCAAAATCTCTGACGTACAGATATGCAAGTAGATATCAAATGAAGATTCAAAAGAGGGCTGTGCCTCTAGATTAGATGCTTCCACTTAAAGAGCCTCAGATGATCGTGTGGTATCTTCGTCTAAACCAAATAATAGTCCCCGGGTAGTCAGAGAAGGCACCGCAAATTGAAGTGGCACCTTTGGCAGCTATAAATCACGTAAACAGTCCAAAACGTGTGGACTACAACCACCATAATCAGGTTAAAAGTCCCAAAGCTTACCAAGTGCTTTATACCTTCTAAAGCCATAACTTGGATATTTTCTTACTTACGCTCTGCTGTTCCCTCAAAAAGGCATTGAGATATTCACAGCTCAACAGTTGGCAAAAAATACCCTTCCAAGGGCAGGGAACCTCTAAACTACCCCTACGTAATTCATTCAACGTGTGACTTGTACAGCGCATTTTTTCATTTGTTTAAAATCTTATTTTACCATCGCATTCTTTTTATTCTTGTATTTCTTTATGCAAATGCTACAACACCCTAGGAGGGAGTTTTTACTTCATTGAATATGCAATTTAATGATTTCATGCATGAATTCAGTATCGATACGGTAAACCATTACGTAATAATATAGAAATTAATGTGTAAGTTTTTTAAATGCAACTATTCAGCGAAAAATGTCACTTTCGTCTGTACGCAATACTAAATAGTTCGAATAAAGCAATAATTCAGCAAAAAATTAGCTAAAGTATTACTCCTAGAACTACTTACCGAATTGATGAGTATCTCATAGCCTCTACTGGCTTTGTGGAAAAGGTAACTTTTAAAATGAAAAAAATTAGCTACTGATAAATTAAAAATTACAATTTCTGTTCTAAAGGTCAACCATGTACCACATAAATAAACTCTTGTGATACTGAAGTCCATAGTTTCGTGGAATATATTTTAGTA
>QYTT01080999.1:0-10900 GCA_006980735.1 Dasypogon diadema | reverse complement strand
AAGTCAACCTTAATGGCATGGAATTAATGAGGTCGATGGTATCAAGAAGTTCTGTTAAAGAATGATTTCTAACCTCCGGAATGGAGAGAGGGCCAAACTAACTTCGAAGCGAATTTTATATTTTTATTTCTTAAAATCTTTTTTTACGAAACTTTTATAATAGTCGTTGTTTGTAATTTTGAAAATAAAACTAAAGTGGAGAAAATTCCTTTCAATGTGGCGCCGTAGAAGTCTTTTGAAGATAACCCCCGCTCAGATGAAGAGAACGTTGAATTTGTAAGAAAAGTTGTTCTGAATGATTTTCGTACGTATAGTCAGTGCAAAATTGGTGATGTGTGTAATTCATAAACAGCAAAGGATTGATTGTTATTTTTGAAGCTCCTCTGCCCTGATGAACAACGATTCAAAAAAGTCACAACGACAATTTCTTGAAACTGCGATGTAGTCCTCATAATGGACATGGTGGCATGACAATGATGACTGGTAAATGTTATGCTCCGCTTTTGTATAAATTTCAGTCTGTTGTTATAGAAAAAGAAGAAAGATTGTAACAGGTGTCCTTGCCGATAACGTATCCGTTGACACAGCTACTGATGGCATAGTGTAAACAGGTCGCATCCCACAAAAAGAAAATTTACAGGAGGGAAAATTATATTCCTCTTATCTTTCCTCACATGTTATTTTTCTAAAACATCTATTTTTCGTAACAAGGACAGTTTGGGCATCAAAAGATAATAAACAGAAAGTTTTGTCTTTCTCCTACAAGGAATAATACAAAAATAAATTAATTCTTCCGTGTGGGTCTAGGGCCTGTTTACACTACGCCATCGTGCTATTGCACGAAAGTGGCTTCTAATAAATTGATGATTGATTGGTTTTATAGAAGTGGCCAAAAGCGACTATTTTATATTCAAGCAAAATTGGAATTCAACAGCGATGACGAAATCCCGTTTGCCGTTTTAGACCGTTTTGAGAATGAAATTTCGAAATATTTCTACAGTTTTAAAAGCATTAGTTAATAAATGTAAATTGTATTAAAGAAGAATATTTCGAGAAATAAAAAAAATAATCTTTTAATTTAGGTCCAGAATACTTGGACTTTACAACGTCGTTTTAAGAATAGTTTCTAAAAGGAGCTTCGAAAATACTACAAAGTAGTACGAGAATAGAAGTTAAAGTGTGATAAATCAACGGCCTTGGCGTTTGAAGGGTTGATAATAATTTTTTTTATGTATATAGTCGCCTTTATTAAAACGTTATAAATAATAAAAGACTAAAAACACGGCCCTAGCTAACCTTCTATTACAATATATATATAATATGCCATAAAAGGCACATAACAATAACAATACCGTAAAAATAAGGTGGAAAAACTATTCAATGAAAGAAAAAAACTAACTGAGAAGAGAAAAAGACAATTGGATATTAAAAGAAAAGCAACGAAAACTATGAACTAAAAAACCGAAAAAAAAACAATCGTAATCAGTATAAATGAAGACAAAAATGAAAAAAGTTGAAAAAGGGAAAAAGTAAATTTCTATCAAAATTTATACGCACACACATACGACATGCTAACTGATATGGACTGAAACAATCGTCTCCTAAAGACTACAACCGCAGTAACACACTGAATATCAGAAGGTAGGGAGTTGCATAAACGAGAAGCCTGGAGAAAGTAGGAATTTTCACCAACTTATCTGTTAAAAAGAAATATAAGTAAATTAGAAGATTTTGTGATAGTAAGACAAAGATCATTACGTCTTGACCACAAGTAAATGCGTTCAAGGTCTTCATTTAATCATTTTACACTTCCTCAATTCGGTCAATATGCTCAGAAAGCTGGACACCATCTGCATACATACATGTTTGTGTGAGTTGAGAACTAATGCAGACAGTTCGTTTATATATATACTAAACAATAACAGGCAAAGTATGGATCTTTGCGGAACCCCAGGGGGAGTTTTATGTTGTAACCAAAGGGGATCACTTTCGCCTTCTGAATCAATATCTAATTCTTTTGGATGCACCGGTAAGCATGTCTCCGTGTGATGATAAAGTCTAAAAAGTATTATATGTATAACTGAGGCACTGGCTAGGAATATTTTTAAGGTTAGCAAAATTAGGACATATAAGCGTGATCAGGTTTCTGGAAAATATATATATATATATTTTTTTTGTATCTTGTATTGTGCTAAGAATTGCACCAGTTAGGAGGAAAGGCGATTTGTTAAGAGCAGTGGATGGGTTTTAATGGTCGACGGTAATTTTTGAGCGTAGATTGGAAAGCGTTAGTGAAGATAGACTTTCCTGGTTTCCCGTAATTAACCTATCTTATTAAACGAGCAATATTTGTATATTTGTAATCGCATTCTCGAAAGCGGCTTTAACGATTTCGATGAAATTTACAATAAAGCGGTTTACGGGGGCAAAAAATCGATCTACTTAACTAGGGTTCATGTTTGGGAAAATTCATTTTTTCTGTGTCTAAAAGAAAAGCTTTGTCTTCGGAGTTACGTATGTTTTTATTTAACCACGCGAAATTGTAATAAAGCGGTTAAACTATACGCTGTGTTCACTGCTTAGTTATCAAAAAAAAGTAAACATCCGTTAACCAAAATCCAATCCGCGAGCATGCTTTTCCTAATACACAAATCTTGAAAACTAATTAGAATGGAATCTGCTATATAAATTTCCTTTTCAAATGGTAGTTGGCTCACGGAAAAAGTATTAAATTGTATCAAAATACGAAAACTGGAATACCTGAGTCACGTTTTGAGAAATGAGAAATTCAAGATACTTCAAGTACCTTTGTAAGGTAGAATACACGTAAAAGAAGTGTCGGGATACAAAGAATCACATGGATGGACAGCTTGAAAAATGAAGTCAACCTTAATGGCATGGAATTAATGAGGTCGATGGTATCAAGAAGTTCTGTTAAAGAATGATTTCTAACCTCCGGAATGGAGAGAGGGCCAAACTAACTTCGAAGCGAATTTTATATTTTTATTTCTTAAAATCTTTTTTTACGAAACTTTTATAATAGTCGTTGTTTGTAATTTTGAAAATAAAACTAAAGTGGAGAAAATTTGAAAGAAAAGTTGTTCTGAATGATTTTCGTACGTATAATCAGTGCAAGATTGGTGATGGGTGCAATTCATAAACAGCCAAGGATTGGTTGTGACTTTTGAAGCTCCTCTGCCCTGATGAACAACGATTCAAAAAAGTCACAACGACAATTTCTTGAAACTGCGATATAGTCCTCATAATGGACATGGTGGCATGACAATGATGACTGGTAAATGTTATGCTCCGCTTTTGTATAAATTTCAGCCTATTATTATAGAAAACGAAGAAAGATTGCAACAGGTGTCCTTGCCGATAACGTATCCGTTGACACAGCTACGGGAAAATTATATTCCTCTTATCTTTCCTCACATGTTATTTTCCTAAAACATATATTTTTCGTAACAAGGACAGTTTGGAGATAACAAACAGAAAGTTTTGTTTTCTTCTTTTCTTCTGCAAGGAATAATACAAAAATAAATTAATTCTTCCGGCAGTTTATGCACGAAAGTGGCTTCTAATAAATTGATGAGTTTGGTTTTATAGAAATGGCCAAAAGCAACTATTTTATATTCAAGCAAAATTGGAATTCAATCTTTGATGAAAAAAATTCAATAGCGATGACGAAATCTCATTTGCCGTTTTAGACCGTTTTGAGAATGAAACTTCGAAATATTTCTACAGTTTTAAAAGCATTAGTTAATAAATGTAAATTGTATTAAAGAAGAATATTTCGATTAGGTCCAGAATCTATTAAAACGTTATAAATAATAAAAGACTAAAAACGTATATATGTATATATATATATAATATGCCATAAAAGGCACGTAACAATACCGTAAAAATAAGGTGGAAAAACAATTAAATGAAAGAAAAAAGCTAACTGAGAAGAGAAAAAGACAATTGGATATTAAAAGAAAAGCAACGAAAACTAAAATAAAAAGAAATTTGTGATAGTGCACAAGTAAATGCGTTCAAGGTCTTCATTTAATCGTTGCTCTCTACTACAATATTGTGAGCTTTCGATTCAAAATTGTATTTTCAAAGCTTAATTTCTCGCAATTTTGTTGTATTCAAGCCTTTAGGTAAACCAAAACATCTAATTTCATATAAACTATATATTAAAAACAAAAAAAAATTATTTAGGATATTTCCGCTAACTTATTAGCGATTCTAGAAGCTGCGTTACAATATGGTATCTCACAATATTGAAATAGAGAATGACTCCCCTGATACGATGTCGGATTCGGAGGATAGACGACCCCTCACCTCACCACGTTCGGTCAGACAAGAAGCTATATACTAATTTAAGGCTATCCTACCGAGCAAGAATTTTAAGGATGGATTTTCCAGTAGTTTTTATGATTAATACTATCAAAAGCCCTCGAGAAATCTAGTAAGGCTAAGTAGCACAGCTTGCCTCTATCTAGGGCGGTGCGTAAGTTACTAGTAATCTGCAATAGTGCTGCCCCACGGCTGTGATGCTATCGATAACCAGATTGCTATTGTGTAAAAAATGCGCTAATCCTAAGGTAAACCTCTAATTGATCACTCATTAATTTTTCAAGGCTCTTAGAAAAATAACACAATATGTTAATGTGACGAAAATCTGATAGTCCATTTGCAGGAGTGCATTTAGCAAGCCGAACTACTACAGTATGTTTTCAAGCCCCAGGAAATGCCGAAGTAGTTAAGCAGCTATTGTATATGTGTGCGACTCTCTATAAGCGACAAGATAATTTTTATGAATTTAGTAGGAATATTGTCAGATCCCATCGCTTCAGATTTTATTTTCAAAATGTCAACATAGATAAGATAAGAAATTAATAGGCAAGTGCCTATTATAAAAGGTCTTTGTATTTAATATTATTTAAACGCAAAAGAATTTGTTTGCTACAAATAAATTTGAAATTTGTTAGTTTCTTCTTTTCTGGTGTGGCATTTTAAATTATTAAATTTCGATAAAAACAAATATGGAAGATTTTTTGTGTTAAACGTCTTCGGGTAAAAGGCGTGTTATTTTCATTGTATATTGGTAGAAATTTCATCACCCTTTTCAAATGCTATAAAGAGGCAGTGGACCAAATTTCACAAACTTTTATTCACTCTTACGCAAGTTATAATGGAATTACTGTTTGTGGAGTAAACGGGGGGTTCCCATCCTACAAATTCATTCATTTTCGGTAGAACGCTGGAGATTGGTATTGTGTATGTGTGTATAGAATTTCAACTTCGTATCTTTAGAAATGCGTATTTTGCAGTACTTTAAATTTTTCCATTATACGGGGAAGCGGGCTCGACATCACTTTTGATCCTGAGTAGGAATCTAGCGTAAGAGATTTAAATACTTTTTGTTCAAATTTACTCTATTTAAAAATTCGCATATAATGTAATAAACTCAATATAAAATTGTGTTAATCGCAATATCAGTAGCCAGCACTGGTTCTTTTCATAAAACTGTAACGGTCATCGATTTAGAGCTTAGTTAGAAAGTGTATTGTTATATCTAGTCAGCCAATAAAGTCACCGCGTAACTTTTAGTAACTTTTATGGGCCTACGATGACACTCCTTCAAGGTATTACAAACGGTTGACCAAACTTATTAAGGTATTTGTTATACAAAGACCTTAAAAAGTATGTCATGGTCTAGAGTAAGTTTCTCTGGCTGCTTTGAGTGTGCATGTTAACATTGAAGTCATCGTAGACGACAATATTCTCATAGGTGTGAGAAAGCAAGGATAACGTTTCCTCCAATCCTACAATATTAACTGATGTAAAATAAATTGGAGGGGAATAGACACACACTAGCAGGCATTTATTAGAAACATGCAATATTTCCACATATATGAAATCAATGCCAGGTATTAGAGAAGATTTAACCACTCTTGATGGTAGAGCATCACTGATATAAACGGCCAATTCCGGTGATGTAATTTAAAACCAGGAAGACACATTGATGCATAGGAGACATTTTCAATGAGCTAGCTTTCGTAATACAAATTGCATGTAAATTGGAATTCGTAAAAATAATGATGGTTGACAAAATATTTTTTAACGTCAGTGAAACTCGAAACGACTTCTATAACTGAATTAAGTCCTCAAATTCTAATAAGAGTTCTTATACTGAATTGCTCTTTTAGGGTAGATTACTTAGTTTCTGCAAACTTGGCATTAATTACGTGATGTGGATTAAGGAAAAATTTTGTACTAAAACAATATTTAAATTATGCTTTTCTAGGTGGCGTAAAGGTAAAGGATAGCTCGAAAGCTAATGAATACATAAACTCGAAGTTACAACATAAACATATTTTACTGTCTTTGTAAGGTGTAATACAGTGGAGCTTCCGGTACTCGAATCACCATCTGCCGAGTTAATTTGTTCAAGTTAGAGGAAAATGTCAGTACAAAATTCGAGTTCAACCGTATGTAATATTTCTCAAAAATAAAATAGATTTTTCGTTAAATACAACTGAAATTTAATTTACGGCCTAACAAATGTTGCAAGTAAATCCACATCTTTTAGTACGAAAGTGGCTTGGGGTGTACAATATTGCCTGGATGTAAAATTATATGTGCCACGTGGAAATATTTGCAGGGTTTACTTCAATAGAAGATAGACAACTTTCAGTGAAATTAAAAAGTCAAAATCATTTCCGATAAAGATACAATAAAAATATATAAAAAATTGATTAACGCGTATATTTCGCTTAAAAATTCCAAAATATTACTGTTTTCCAACCGTAAGAACTACACTTCCAAGTTGAATTGAAACTTTTCCTGCTAATGGTTCTACTTTACGATTTGGATGAATATAATTTGTAAGTATAATTTTTTCTGCTTTAAGGGTTTAAAATATTTCCCGTAGGGTCCTACGTGTTGTGCTAGTTTGAGCTTGCTACAGCTTACTTTATTTCAACTCCAGAAAAAAAACGACGAAATTCTCTTTTAATAGGTTCGCTGCCAATCCTCCATTAGGCTCTCTTTTGCTAAATGCATTTTTGCATATACTTTTCTCATAGGCAGCGAGCTTGTTAAACAGAGCAAATTATAGAGTAGTTTATATCACATCATAAAAATAAAATGAGACTCGACTTACCGATTGTGTCCAGTAATATAAGGCCTCTGATTATTAAGCTCATTCTCATCTAGTTCAAGAAATTCAGATAAATTTGGCTTTTGTCTTCGGGGACGACAAACAAGTAGATTTGTAACAGTTGTTCTTCGCACTGGTCCAGCACGTGCGAATGCGCAACCAGCTGGTCCGACAAGATCATGTGGCGATCCAGTGTATGATCCGTCGTACATGTCATTGATTGCAACATCAATGCGTGCTCCATTTGTGACTGGAACGTAAGTAAAAGTAAAGCGAGCATGACAAAGTTTGAGATGTTTTAGGAGAGAGTAAAGAGTTATGCAATCTAAACTGCACCAGGGGCAATGCATATCATCGCAAGGTTCCGTTTGCTGCCTAGAGTTGTTATTATAAATGAACTGATAAATAATCTGTATCTGCTCATCAGGTTTTACTGAATCCTTCAGTCCATTGCGAGTTGTTGCAATTGAATTGTTATTGTGATTAAGTCCTCCGATTACACCATTCTCTTTTTCTGAACTTCCGTTCGTTAACATATCACCGTTCTGTTTATTTGTTAACTTTGGCCTTTCAACAAAACTAGGACTACGTTCATGCGTCCATTTTAGAATAAATTTCAATGTGGGACATTTGCTAAATATTTCAAAAGGATTGTCAGGCTTTTCAAATATTTCCAAGCTTGTGTCATCTGAAATGATTTCCCAGGTCGAATGCTTTTTAGGAGAACAATTCTTTGCCATAGAAGCAATTTCCTGGAGGGCAAGCTCATATTCACCTTCTGCCAACAGGCATCGATTGTGCTTATCAAATATAACTAGTTCTGAGCCGTACAATTTTGAATTTAATTTTGGACGCTTGGACGAAGGCTCTGAGATTTTACTTGCTTTATTTCGTCATCATTTAAAATTAATGTTTTGTATTACCTTCATCCTCTTCAGTAGTGGCATTAATTTTTGGTAGGGTCTCAACTCTTAACAGTAAAATGTATGATTGGCTCTGTGAAGGACCTTGAGGTTTGAACGATTCACTTGGTATACTTATTGCTGGGATTTTCCCACTTTCATTGGTTTCCATTGGATTTACGCTTACATCAGTTGTACCAATCTGAAAGTAAACTCATTACTTGCATGGTTCTAATACAATAACAAACTTACGGTAACTTGCATAAATGCCGATGAGCTATCTTTCCTTTTTTTATGTGAAATTTTTAACAAAGTTGTTTCAACCCTCACAATATCATTTCTTTTAATATCATCACATAAAGTCTTATCAAAAAATCCTAAAAACATTAGTGTCATATATTCCCCGAGCCCGTGAATTTTGTCCAAACGAGATTTGTTCATTTTTTCAGCTAACATATTATCTACTTTAAATTCTGAACGTTTTTTATGATTTCGCGACATGCGATGTTTCATGTAGGTAAGGGTGCGATGTAAAAAGACTGGCTGTAGAATATTGGGAATAATTTAGTAAATAAATTGTATATGCAGTCCCCGATTTTATAAAACTTACGGATATCATATTCCTGGTGCGAAGATATCTATAGATTTGTGTTGGCTCTGAAAAGAAAAATTAATATTTTTTTTTATTATAATTATATTACAATAACCTTAAGTAAGAAAAGAGACTAAATTCAATTTAATTGCCGTCTTTATTACATTTTTTCTCTTAGTTAGGTTAAAATATAAAAAGCCTAAACAAGTAGAAAGCGTCACGTAATTTTATTCCACCCTATAAAATATATTTAAGCTGGTTAGATAGAATAGTTTTGATGAAGGGAAAATTTAAGAATTGTATCATATAAATTCGAACAAATATCACTGGTACTGAAATAAATTTAATTTATAGATGACTCTTGGTGGATTAACAGCTTCTACGACAATATTAGGTCTGTTTCTTTACTTGCAGGAATTATAATTTCTGACCAGGAATTTTTTTTTTGTTTAAGGAGCGTCTCTAGATAATTGGTTGATAAACAGAAAACCCATATTTTTCAAGTGTTTTTATGTTTTTATTTTGGTACTGTACGATAAATTGTTTTTGATTTATTTTATGGTACCTAAAGCTTAAAACAATGCACAGGAAGTGGCAACGACAGCGGCAGTTCGGTAGCGCTATTGGGTAAAATGAGAGTACGCGAGAGCCAATATATTCGTCGAGCTGCCACTGCCTGTGCATTCTTCTTAAGGAAACATTGAATAGTCATAATCTGATATTATTAGAACTACACAGGGAAACACGAACTCTTTAAGTTCCGTTTTTTTTTTTTTTAATTCTTTAAAACCTATTTCAAATAATATAAATACATTAGATGCCATCAAGTGTCTCTGCCGAACAAAAATTTTAATTTACCTAATGGATGTACAACTCTACTAATTCAGACACTCCTGAATCCGGACATTCCAGTGATCCGTAACAATTACGTATAATTCGGAAAATTTTAAAGCTTCCAACTTCGTAATCCGAATATGTACCAGAAAGTAAACAAGATCATGTAATGAGTAGAAACATCTATAAACAGGTTCCTGAGTGTGTTTTTGATGAAGTGTGATACAGTTTGTCTAAATCTTGAGTATGTACAATTTTGCCGTCAAAATGACGGGTTTGGTAAACCTAGTCTTAAGCCTTAATCTTATGCATTTACTAGAACTAGAAAAGGTTAAAAATGCTAAGAATTGTGGGGATTTTAGACCGATAAACTCAATGCCATTTGGGGAAAAGATATTAGAGGAATTAGTATACCTTCAGTTCGAAGCTTAATCTATATATTAATTATACAAAGAAAGCTCCCGGTTCCGTATTTCAGCCACTTTTTTTATATGGAGTTTTATCGAGCTTTTCTTGAAATTTTATAATGACAACACTGATCCGCATCAGATCGGGGTTGTGTTCATTACTTTGGGGTTGCGTTCCTGGGTAACTTTAGTGTTAAGTTCGGTGTTTGCCACTGATAAGTATTCAATACATGGATTTATTGGAGTTTTTTTCATTATTCTGCTTGGTAAAATTTTTTGCAGGTGTCTTTTTGTCTGCTTGCTTGCATGGGAGGATTAGGCCTACAGGGGATACCTCTGAAAAAAACGCGCTTTAAAATTTAAGGTACAAATTGAGGGAACATATAAAAACGTTATGTCACCCATATACCTTCAGTTTGTGCAATTGCACAGGGATCTCCTAGTGTGAAATGAATATGTTGATGGTTGAAAATCAGTCTGGCTTCAGGAAAAATCATTCGTGTTAATTTGCGATCAATATGGTACTTAGCTTATGGAAAGAGCATCAGGCAAACAAAAAAAGTAATAGCGGTCTTTTTGGATCTAAAGCGAGCGTTTGAGACAATTGATAGACATATCCTTATGTTAAAGTTAGAGAAATATGGAAGAGGTAATAAATTAATATGGTTCAAGAGTATTTGACTAACCGGAGACAAAGACAAGGGTAAACGGTCGGGAGTCTACAGCACTGCTAGTGAATATGGGAGTTCCACAGGGATCAGTATTAGGAACATTATTGTTTATCATCTACATCAACGATTTGCAAAAGGTTTTGAAGGATGCAAAACTGGCACTCTTCGCAGATGATGCCCTTTTATTCGTGGCAAGTGACAACGTTGAAGATTGGAAACGAGCAATGCAAGAAGATTTGGAAAGGGTCAGTCTTTGGCTAAATGAAAACAAGTTGAAGTTGAACGTGGAGAAGACCAAATGTAAGTGCTTAAATGATGAAACGGAACTAAACTTGACA
>QYTT01080997.1:0-14249 GCA_006980735.1 Dasypogon diadema | reverse complement strand
TGATCAAGTCAAGATCCAATGCTAAGATGGTTGAAGAGCCTGTCCCGGAAATCACACACAATCCCTGAGCTGCGAACACTCCAAGGTAGAAAATTCCAGATTTTAACTGAACTAATGAAGAACATAGCACCGCATTGCAAATATTTGTGACGAGGTATAAGAAGATATTTATTTCGGGTCGTGTGAACATCTCAATACCTTCATAGTACGGTCAGAAATGCTCTCATACCCACCCAAATTAAAAATATTCCTAACGACAGAGTTAAAAGCCACCATAAACTTTCTTTCGGAATCTGAACCCAGTTTACAATGTAAAAGTTTAGCGTATGGGTTATGATAGGAAGGATTAAATATTAAACCAATCGCAAGCGAATAGTCAGAGATATGAAGTTAGCGATCCACCACCGAATTAATATGGTCATTCCAGGTTGGGGTGCTATTGAGGATGACAACGAGACTCTTAGCCTTAGACACCAAAGGGATATTAATCGAATTAATAAGAAGATTTATATATTTTGATAGCCTTGGACTTGGATGTGTTAATTTTCAAGTCGTTTGAGACTGACCATAGAAATATAGTTTCCCGGTCCAGATTATTCATTCAGTCTATTAGAATTAACCACAGAATAAACCTGTACGTCATCAGCATAAAGGTGAATCGTAGCGGATGAGATCACTCGAGTAATATCATTAATGAAAAGAGAATAGGTGCAAACACGGAGCTTTGGGGGACTCTGGAACTCACGGGTAACAAATCAGGCACGCAGTTACCAAGAGAAGCGGTGATAAAACTGAAATGAGCCCTACTGCTCTACCAATGAAACTATAATCAGATCGACGCTTACCACAGAATAGGCTATGGTTAACCGAGTCAAAGGCCTTAGAAAAGTATAACAAGATTAGAAGAGTAAAGCTGTCAGAATCCATGTTTTCTCTGATGTCGTCGATTATCTTTAGCAGGGCGGTTCTAAAATTGTGCTTAACCCGAAAGCCAGATTGCCATTCACTCAGGAGGGAGTTTTTCTCTAGAAGAGCTAACATTTGACCTTGCATAAGGTGCTCTATAACATTAGATAGAAAAAGAAGAATACTGAGAGGACGGTAATCTACAGGAGAAGAGTAGCCATTTGCTTTTGCTTTAGCAATGGGACAAACTCCGGCAATTTTCCATGCTTCAGGGAAGTAGGACGTAGTTAACCCAGAGCTAATGATATGTGTAACAATTGGTACTAACTCAGCGGCCATTAATCTTATGAAACGGATAGGTATATGGTTAGAACCACTAGCCGACGACTTGATAGATTTTATTGCTTCATATACCTCAAACTCGTCAACGCAACGAAAATCAAAAACAATTCCCATATCAGAAGCAGGATACCCAAAAGAGAGAGAGGACTACCACTATTATTAGTTTGCTACGATCCAGGTCACAGTTTGTGTGGGCAGATTTATTAACACCAATCTGGTTAAGGTTACTCCAGAGTACTTTATGGGGCAGGTTACCTAAGCCATTCGCATAAAAGTTTCTTTTAGAATTTCTGATACGGCTACTGGTAGTATTTCTTAATGGACGAAGACAAGTATAGTAGCCTTATAGGAGCCTTATTTCGCTTGAAAATAAGTCTGTAGATATTTCTAGAGAACCAAGATACCGGAGGCCGAAATGTGCTTCTGTAGCGAATGGGAACATGATATTCGAAGACGTTAGAAACATATTAGAAATATATTCACAGCACAAGGATAACTTATGACATAACCGCTTCTGACTGAGTTGAGCTCCGGAACAAATCAATATGGAAGTCATCGGTGAGAATAACATTAGGGTAGCTTACACTTACCTCTTGTAAGAAAGTAGTTAGTTCAGAGTACGAAGAAATGGACGGAAGTGTGTACTCCACCTTGAGCATCTTAAGAAAAATGAACTCAACGCTACGATCTGAAATTTTCCAAGGTCGGTGACGTTCAATCTTCCAAGGGATTAATATTTCTTGAAGAACTCAATTTTTTCATGTAAATTTGGAAATTTGACTATTATGTTAGGCGGTCCTTACGATTTAGCTTTCGATGTTGAATCTTTATTTGACCTGCTGTTCAAAAAGGACACATCCGGGCGTCCAGAACAGTAGAAACTAATCTTGGACGAGATCTTGTGAAAAATATCATAAGGATCGTTATCTCTCTGCACTTTAACTCCAGTGATAATTAAATTCTTAGTCCTTTCTCTCTGTTTCATTGCATCCATTAAGATTCAAGACAATTGCGATATTATTCTTCAAAATTTCTTCAAAAAAGAAGTGCCAAAGTCAAAATAATACACTGTGTGATCACAAAGTGGAGGTTTCACTCCTCCTCTTGCCCTTACAGGAGATGCAAGTAGGAGATATCCATATCAACTCTTTAGAGAGAGGCAGGCAAAGGAGTAATCATTTTCCCACTCTGTAAGAGATAATACAGATGCTGTTAAAAAAGATTTAAAAAATATGAAAAATAAAAAGACAAAGATTAAATACAATAATTTGTTGCGATTTGACTGGGTTGATTAATAATTCATTGAATAATTACACTTCAAAGGATGCCTTGCCCGAAAGTAATGTGGAAACCTCACAAAAAACTAACAAGACTATTGACAAGGTTTTCGATAAAATGGATAAGTTGCAAACAGAGAATGCTTCAAATAAAACAAGTCCTTATGTAACTAAATTTGGAAGAGTAATTAAACCACAAGATAAATTAGTAATGACCTCTAAGATATAAAATTATGTAATAGTAAAAATCTTCAAATTTGAGAATTAAATTATAAAGGGTTGAATTTAAATTAAGTTAAAAAAAGGATTATATACAACAAAAAAATAATACGACTGATAAAATAAAATAATCAATTTTGTACTCTATGCCCGAGGTGGAAGGAGGGAGAAGAGTAGAAATTGTACACTCTCGATTTTTTTAAGGATATTTGAAAGGTTGCGGGGTTGAAATTATTAAACCCTTGAAGGGCTTCATAAGTTACTTTTCTACACAAGTATGCTTAAGCATCAACAAATCAAACAAATTACAAAAATTACTTTTAAATCTCACAATGAGAAATTTTTCCCTAAACAATTTTTGTACATAATATAAATTCAATTTAACTTCCCTAGTTCATCCTGTTTTGGCACTGTTCTGCTCGACGGCGGATCTGGATGATTTGTTACATAAGGATTTCATGGTTAACAAAAAGTCAATATTTTGTGAAAATAAACAGGACGTGCAAATATATTTTTCTACGTTAAACTAGGATCCATCGACTAATGAAATGCGCATTCGAATCCTGTTTTCCACTTTTCCAGCTTATTATCATACAAATGATCCGTAGCCCATTTGGAACAATTTCTGTATCTATGAAGCCAAAAGGCATTCAGCCAGCATGAATAGAAAAATCTTTCGCAAGACGCCTATCTATTGAAATATAGTATCTTGATGTTGTTTTTTTCTTTTTGCTTTAAAAAAATGTACAAAATATCCTTGAATCAGAAAAATCACCAGAATCATTTTTTCTGCGTTACGTCCAAAATATATAGCAATTGAACAGTCGTTCCTTTAAAAATTTTTAAAGAGCTATGACGTAATATAATTCAGGAGAATGTTTTGGGTTTAAAGTAATACCCGAAGATAAAATACTGAGCGAAAGGTATTTCATAGTTTTAAAGTCAGCAAAATTTCAAAACCTTATAAGACACGTTCTTGACGGAGAAGTATATACAGGAACAGACGTGAGGAACAAAAGATATACGAAAAATCAAAAGAAGAAGACATTTATAGCAAATCCGGGAATGATAGATGTAAGGTGTTGTATCGGAAATAATAATGACGTTACGATATCCTCCTGGCTTGTCTATTGGCGATTTATTTGAAATGGTACATGCTCTGGGGCCATGGCTTTATACCCCCATTGAGAAAAGCTCTATCGGTGGATTTAGCCACAGGCAATGAGGAACACCAAATGACATATAGAAATTCATAAATCGTTCGGTCATGTGTATTATTGTCGCATATAAATCATTCCGTGGAAATTCTCCTTCTTACATCTGAGATGGCCGTTGAATTCCTCATTCGATTGCCTATAGCCGCACAATCTTCTCTGGATCACTTTTTTTATACTCTTTTTATCGCATAATGACACTGTACACTTGTACACTCGTCCAATCGCAGAGACATTTAGAGTCCTCTCCGCAATAGACTGTCTCGTTAAGATGCGATGCGTTTGCGAAAATTCTCTGAACAGATTTTCACTTGCAATCATAAATCTTGTTACAAAATCCGAATGTCTATGAATTGTAAAAAATTTGTCCGCACACAATTTTAATATTATGCGAAATAAATCATATTTTGCAGCCTGTGAAAATTGACTGCAGTATGTCGCAGACGGAGTTTCCTTTCATTAGTTTGAAGTGGTTACAATTTTTCGTTTGAATTGTGTTGGCCTTATATAAACGAAAAATTGCACTAGTTTTTTATTCATTTTTTGTCCTTAATCATAACCGACATATAAAATAAAAGATCGGGTGTGCACAAATGTGTTTCTGTGTTGTTTGTAACCTGGAGTAATAAAAATTAAAGTTTTTTGAAATCAGCCCACTAACTTCATTAAAAAAGGTTCATCACACTGGAGACTGACCGATTTTGGGAATGTCAGGTTTTACTGATACCTCGCTAACTTCAGTTCGATGAAAGTAGTAAATAATTTGTATGAAATACTTTAGTTTTCTCCTGTTTACATGGTACAACACAACAAAAATTTCCAGGTTTTCCTGTACTTTTTTAAAATTTGTTTTGCATGTAGATCAAGAATTTGAAATTGGGTTTTTCAGATCAGGTCAAACGCTGTATTTTTCAAGTATCATTCAACTAGCACACACTCTACCTTGCGAGTCCATATCAAATTGGTTTTTGTAGATAAGAGATCGCAGGCAAAATCAATCTACATCTTTAAATTTTTAACTAAAATCATTTCTACTTACTTATTTCTACTTCCCAATTAATGTTGTTAAATTTTGTACTTTGTACAATCTGAATTGAAATTTAAGTATGATGCCGTTGAGATATAACTTGATAAAATTTGCACCATGTAAAGTTGATGAACTAAGGAAGTTTTTGAACTAGTTTCTAAAAAAAAATTATGGACTTTTTTCTTAAAATTGTCATAGAACATTCAAGTTAGTTTTTGTTTTGGTAAAAGAAAAAATTCAACATTGTTTTTTGAGGCAATGGTGAAGTGTATTGAAATAAATGTTTTTAAATACAACAAGTGCACTGTTAAGCTATTTCAAGAAAAAAAATCAAGTGCCTATCTCACTTACTTCGATCGTTATGACCAAAAATCCCTTACAACACGTAATTAGCGAAAAATTTCGAAAATTTTTAATAACTCGAAAACTAAGAAAAATCGCAGAAGATATATGGGGGTGATTATCACTACTTTTTGGAACACTCTGTATAACCTATACCCTGTAAATATAAATATGTTTAATAAATCTCTCGTATCAAAACATCATGAGATGATATAAATTCATTTCGATATAGCTCTTATACTAATTGTGGAATAAAATTTTATAAGATTGAAATGTATATAAGCAATAAGATATGAAAATTTATAAAATTTACACCGAGATCTCTAACCGTGATAGTTAAAATGATATCCTGTCACTTTTATGCCTGGTGTTTTCTTCGCGCTGCTGTCAAAATAATTATGGCATAAGTCATAATTGTATTATTCTTTGCGCAAAGAAAACACGCTATTTATTGAATCGATAGTACCACTTTTCACATATGCAAATCCTATTTCTTGGTTGTGTATATATATTACGGTACATATTGGGCCTTCCTTCGTCCAGATAGCCTGAGGCCGAACTATTAGGCTTACCTTATCTCGATGTTTTAAATCTCCTCTATGGCTTATCCTCTCCTGGTGTGCAACCAGAACACCAGTGGATTACAATTTGGAATACTCACCTGATATTTTTTCCTCCCACCCTCAAATAATACTGATAATACGTACAAACGAACACACACAAAAATTGGGATAATACTTACCAGTTACGAAGCAAAGAGAGTCAAAGTCTTCAAGTGGCAAAATATTAATGAAACAGGCTCGCAAAAGAAAAGCATAACGATTAAATTGAAGTTAAAAGAGAATATAATGAATAGATGGCATGTAATGGAGTAGATAGGTTCTAGGATGTAAGGAATAAACCCATCGAAACCAAAACCTGGCCCCCATATCCACAATCGATTAATAATCTTTTATTTCAGAAAAATATAATAATCTCATTTCTCAAACCTTTCCCAGAGATCTTACAACCTACGTCATTCCAGGAAATAGAACTAATACTTAATGCAAGTGCTTGCCCACTATTGAAGAAAAAAATTGGCAATATTTAAATTCTTATCTAATCCTCGTTTTTTGTACACCATTGTTGCAAAGCTTTAACTTATTGAGATGTAAAAATACTTAAACCAGGAAACTAAATAGGCCAGACATTAGGTATAAAACACATGTTGCTGTAATCACCTTATTTCTGGATGAATTGATACTTAATCCGTGGGATGACATCTTTCCCTTAGAATTCCATTGACAGAACCGGTGAAATTATGTGCTGTCCTCGAAAATATAATTGTATTTTACGAAAAACTTGCTACTAATGTAAAATTATTCTTTAATTCTTAGAAAATTGCCTTTCATTTAATTTTAACTCATTTTTGGATTGTCAATATATAGTTTGATTTGACATTATGTATAAAATACATTGGTTATCCAGTTAGCCATCTGGTTTTAAGCAAAGCGTTCAAACTCGGGAGTTCAATAGTTGTCCGATCAATACAGCTAATAAACCTTCACTAGGTATTTTGTTTATTTTCCGCCTCTATAACATATCGTTGTGACCAACCTTTTTGCTTCTAGATAAAGAAAAGAGAAGGAAGAAGAGCGTTCCTCTTAGAACGACATGTTTCCCATAGAGTTCTATGGCAGAGCTGTAAAATTTCGTTGGTAGAGTTAAATATCTTTCAAGAAATTGTTAAAATTATGTTATTTATTAAAATATCTTGTAGATTTCCTTAAAACCCGAAGCATAGATACCCTGAAAACTAATTAATATTTGTAATATTTTGTTTCATCAAAGTAAAACAAGCACACTTCTCAAACCTTCCCCAGAAATTACAAATGTTATCTACGTCGTTTGAGAAAATACTGTCAATACTAATGCAAATGCTTTATTAACACTGTAACAAGCTGGCAGCTTTTAGCTTGTTGTCTTTTACTCTTTGCCTTATGGTCTAGAGCTAAAACACGGTTCTTTCCGGATAGGAGGGAATTGGTGAAAAGTAAATATGTGAACTTATGGAAATTGTACAAAAAATGAATGATGAGACAGAAAAATACGGGTAGAAGAGCAGATATAGGAATATATAATAAATAAGGCGAAATCTAATAATAAAACAGATATATTAAAAAATAAATGTTCATGAAACAATAACAAAAACATAAAATATATAATCACATTTAGGCTGAGTACTTGATACCCTATATGGTATAAATATAAATCATCTCGTAAAACTCTTCTGTACAAGCTTTTAAAGTGTTAAGTTGTTTTCCTTTCGAGTTATGTCCAATAATCCAAAAATTTAATATGCCGACTAAACCAAGGATGTGACCTATTTTCGTTTTTCTGGCTTGGAGTCCCATAAAACACATTTTTGCAAAATTTCAAAGTGATAAGTTGCTTTCCCTTCGAATTTTCATTTTATTGGTTAAGGGTCTCATAATACTACTCCTTACTAAATTTGAGAGCTAGACGTTGTACCCTATTTGAATTATGCCAAATAATCCAAAACTTCAATATGGCGGCCTATTGAAGGATCCCATTTTCGATCTTAGACCAGAATATTTTCTGAAAGTAATATATGTAGCTTAATTCGCTCTCGAGTTATCGTGTACACAGACGGACGGACGGACGGACAGACGGACATGCTTAAATCGATTTACTTTCACATTCTGAGCATATGTATATAATTCATTCTGCTCTAGCATTATTGGTTCTATGCGTTACAAACTTTGCGGATCAAAACTAATACTCCTATACCCTATCTATCATATTGGGTATAAACATTTTACGGAGAATATCTTAAGTTTGTTCACATATTCCTTTTAACACTTTGTGAAGTTCTTTTGAGAATTTAATTCATATAATATTCATTGTCTACATTGACATAGATTACATTGTCTACGTGAAATATTGCGAAGAAGACTACATCATTGTTTACACGTCAAAAATGGCGTAATTTATGTTGTGTAGACAATTTGCCCATCACTGACCATCCCCATACATTTTCTATAATATTCAAGTCTGGAGATATTGATGGCCAATCTAAAATCCTTTGGTTTTGCTGTTCAAACTATCATCTATCCACTCCAGCTGTCTGAGTTATATGATTTGGTGGCGCTCAATAGTTGTTGCCTGTTTGTCGTCCATTGATAAAACTAATTTGAACAGGTCTGTCCTACGGTGATTACGCGATAGGAAACGTTCTTCTTTCTATAGATCGTGGAAATAGAACGCAAAACCATCAGGTCCATCCAAGGTAAAGCGTTTCTATTCTATGAAAATTGCACGTCTCTGTCTCTATTCATCGTTCCATGTCATGTGTGCTCGAGGAAAATTAAGTCTAATTTCTTTATGTCTCTCGGACAGTTGCAGTTTTTTCTTGAGATATACCGACATTGTAGAATTGGGGAACTCTTCAATATGCGCTGAAAAGTGAAAATATTGGCAGATATCTCAGCTTCCTCCCTTATTTGTATCGCCGATTTTGATGAAAATACTGCGCCTCTCAATTGGTGTTGTTGTCCTTTTTGTTCTTCCTTTTTGCCTTTTTCAATAATTTTCCGTATCTTCAAAAGAATTTTTCAACTACACCAGTACTTTTGTTGATTCTTCTGGCAATTTCTCTACTAGAATATCCTTCTTCTTATAGTACCTTTATTTTTCCAATTTTTTCTAGTGTTAATTTTTTCCACTATCCATCATTGTTATAAAAATTATTTATTTACTTTTTCTCATTTTTTTAAAAAAAGGAATGGTTTATGACACAATGATTGCAAACAACTACTGGTGCCTACAATCAAGTGTCGCACTGTTTAATAGAACATTCCAGATTAAAGATCCATAAAAATTGAATGTTGCATCAGATGCGTCTAAAAATCCCACACCGTAATTAGGAATACCCAGTTCTTCAATACAACAAAGATGTATTTTCTAGGAATCCTTTATTTTTTACAATATCACAAATTTTAAGCCTGCCTACAATCAAGTGTCGCGTAGTGTATATCAACATTGCAATCGTTGGATATAACAAATTCAGGGAAAAATACTATTAAATTCTTTAAAATTAAACCAAAGATTTGTCATACGTATAAAAATGTCTTCCCATTCTTAATAGTATTTTTCAAACGTAGCAGTGAATGAAATCCAGGATTACATGGAGATAACTACACCTCATTAAAGATAGTAAACCGGAAAACCAGTTTCTGATCAACCATAGCTAAAGAAGAATAAAAACGGGGAACTGTCTTTAAATTATCCATTAGTCTAGTTTACTAGTTAACCACCTGCTGTTTGAAATCTTCCATTTTCGCTAAGTGGTGGAACCTGCCCAAGTCTACCACTGTCAAGATATACAAGATGGAAATAACCGAAGAATCGAAGTGAGACTTTCTTTAATTTTATTACCTGGAGTGCTAACATATATCACTGGCAACAAGAACATGATTAATTTCTGACAAATGTCCAAAACAAAAAGATGTGACACACCCAACGGGCACACAGGTACATATATAGATAGATACCACTCCAACACAGGATGACTGAGATAAAGTGCGGTCAGGTACAGGTAAGCGTTCTGAATCCAAAAGAAAAATTGAGACCGCCATCAAGAAAAATTTGGGCCGATGCCTTTTCCTTGTTTCGTTTTTATCCTCCCGGGTTGGACCATCATGCCTAACTTAATCTGTTACTCAGGCTGTGGCGGATATCCCAGAGCGAAAAGACTCATTGAGGGGGACACATCAGAAAAAACAGATAAAAACGAAAAAATTTATATTAATAAATCACAAAATTTACATAACTTAAAGATGTAAGGCTTATGGACACATAGGCAATCTGTGCAGCTCATATATGAGTGGTGGTGCTTGATTTTTTTTTTTTTTGTATACCTACGTTACTTCTTGTTGAGTCCAACTGACTTTTCTCCTCTTCTCCGACCGGTGCTGTTGCGCGGTTTTGTTGTTGTTGTTACCGGCTCTGGTCCGAAAAATATAAATCAGAGATTTTCTGAATAACATTTTAGCTGGAGATTTATTACCGAGTTTTTGAGCGTTGTTTACATCAGTCTGTTCCTCTTGCTTCAATGTTCTCAGAGCTGAAAAAGATCTCAGCCAAGATAGCCGAATCAGATTATGTGAATAAAAATGGAGGTCCATGCAATCACACCTTTGACCGGTTAAATGAATTACGAGGTCTTTCCTAAAAAGTTTTTCAGCTTTTTTTTTCTACTTCTTAGGAATTTCTTTTCTACAAAATAAGATGCTACGAGATTTTGCTTTGAAGTTTTTTCTGTGTGGTCACGAGGAATGTTGCAAGCATATGACAAAGCACTGTAGGTTCAAGTTACAAACTTTTTTGCGTGGTAAATTTTGGACATGTTATGTGCGACCTGACTTATTTTTATGAGAAGCAGCCGGAGATAATTTTATTTCGTCAGAAAATCCTCTTAGCGCATATTCACTATATTCATTAAAATCTATTTCTCAAAGGCTTTTTAATAGTATAGTGACATCGAAGATATGTAAGCAATAGAGCATGGTAAGCTGCTGCGCTTAATTAAGGCAGGCTTAGAAGTTATAATAATAAATACTAGTCCCCGGTATGGGGCTTCTGCGGAAGTTACCGGTATGACGCACTCCCGAGTCCCACAGGGAACTTCTTTGCAAGTCACGGGTTCTACGACCCCGAAGTACCTGAGTTACAGGAAGATAGATCCGATCCATCATGAGGTCTGTCCGGCCAAAGCTATTGTCTGTTGTTTTCAGGGGCCCACCTAAGTTGCCTTGCCCGACACAGATATTAGGAATGACGTTTGATAGTGGTGGTATTGTCTGTTGTCCGGTGCTCCGTCGACCATATACCCATAGTTCATAACTTTTCCCCTCAAAATCAAGAGTTTTTACAATAGTCCAGATCCCAAAGGCCTTTGGCATTTTACTTTCGGGTCAGGATATCACTTCAAAAGGATTGAGATCCTGGAGGATGATACATTCAGACTGTGGCTGGAGGATACTGGGACAGCGCTCAGTGTGGCAAAATGATTCTTGCGTGACCAAAAATCGATTTTCGTCATTTCATAGATTTTAAAAATTTAATGCCATTCGAAAGTGAACTACACTTAAAGTAGTACTCTATGGCAGCAAAGTTTTTAAAATATTAACCCCCTATTTGTGTTTGGAATGGCTAAAGTCGGAGAAAAATGTGATCAGATCATTTTTTTTAGGAAATGTTCGAGTTTTCTATGCTTTTACACTTCTACTGTGAAAATGTTTGTTCTGAGAGGTTCAATTGCAATTAACGAAAGCACTTAGTATATAGGAGGAGATATTATTAGGCCAGTAAGTTATGATAAAAGTCAAATGGTGCTTCTAATAACTCCCGTAGGACAAAAACAAATTTTTTTCGGATCCTGACACTATTTCTACTGATCCTTATGTAAAATGACCTCCTGAATCGGAATATAACCTCAGTTTTTCCCCATCACTCACCGTTTTCGGGGGATCCTCCCTTCACCCTATTTTGATCACTTTTGTTGTTACCCAAAAAGTTCTCACACACCTTTTGGAATACAAGCCAAGCTCATTTTGATTCAGGTGTTCCATAAATGTCGAATCTTGGAAAAGTTTTCTAATCTGGGGATCCATGAAAATTCCTTCTTTGATTTCAGCCTCACTAGGACAAGGAAATTTAGTTTTCAAAAATTGAAATCCATCACCTGTTTTATACCTGGATTTCACAAACTGTTTCATCAATCCTAGTTTGATGTGTTAAGGCGCCAAGTAAATATTTTCCTTTGGGACCAGGAGGATTGTGAGCGTTATTTTTCTGACCGGGAGTTAAACTTTCAGTTCCATACGATGTAGTATTTGTCTCGGGCTCAACCGTCCCATTCACATAGGAATCAGCAGCATTTTCTGAAGTCTGATTGCAGGTCTGTCAGTACACTGAAAGAAAAAGCAATGTGTAGTATGCTCACGGGCTATGACCCCGACAATTGTGACTTTTGGAAATATAAATTGTTATTCTTGGGCTTACAACAATTGCTTTTAGTAAAACAATTATGAGCTGTTAAGTATTCTCTATGATTCCAAGGATCACTTTGCTGTTGCTGTCCCGAAAACGCACACAAAAGTGAAGGCCTTGAACTCATAATTTTTTTCAGTGTAGAGCCAGAACTTTTAGGTCAACACAAAGTTTCCAATTATAATCATGATAACTGATTTTTTCAAGGATTTGGCGGATATTTTCGTACGTCTCCCTCAAATGCACAGAGTATGCAACCGGGGCTGATGGAAAGTCATCCCCATTGTCCAACAGGACAAACTTCCAACTTGTCTTCGACGAGTCTATAAACAGTCTCCATTTGTCTGGGTCACATGGCATCCTCAGTTCTGTCATCAATGCACTTGAATTAGGGCAGAACACTAAGCCTTCATCTTCCGAAAAAAATGAGTTCAGAGTTGATTGTCTGGTCCTGTACGAAGAGATTTTCACCCCTTTTCTAAGAAATTCCACTGCTGAAGTCGAGATCCAAGAAATTGAGCTTTACGTTGAGATAATTCCAAATCCCAGGCAAGATCATTCATTTCCGTCTGAGTAACGAGGTGAGGTTTTCGATGGGCTAAATCACCTAAAAACTCTTCATCATCGGTGGACATATAATGTGATGGTCCAGGCTGTGGCCCAGAGTCTTCCAAATACGTGTGAATAAGAATCAATGTCTTTGGGTACGAAAATATTTTTCTGTTCTCGAATCCTTGAGGATTGTGTTCTGATTTTGGATATAGATTCGTGAAATTCTCTGGCTAGGTTTGTGGTAATTTCTTAGGTTACCTTATTGGTGGATGCAACCAGTTCGCCTGGAAGACGAAGAGACTGTCCGTAAAGTAGTTGTGCGGATGCTACACCGAAATCTTCCATTTGAGCGGTTCTGATTCCTAAGAGAATCCGGGATAAATTATTATACCAATTCTTGGGATCGCTTGTGGTTCTTATTGCTGTTTGTGAAATTTTTCAACTGATCCATTGGATTGAGGATGATAGGTGATTGTATGGTGATTTCTTAAAATCTTCGAAAGTTCCTGGAACAATAAAGAGTTCAATTGAGTACCTTGTTCCGATGTTATGATTCGTGGCACTCCATAAAGCGAAATCCAGTGATGTAAAAAGGATGTGGCTACAGTTTTGCTGGAAATGTTTTTAATAGGGACGGCTTCTGGCCAATGGGAGAAGCGGTCTCTTATTGCAAGAAGGTATGTGTGTCCATCTAACAGTGGGAAAGGCCCTACTATATCTAAATGAACGTGTTCGAATCTTCCAGAAGGTACATCGAAAGTTCCATGTGGGGAAGTTATATGGCTACCTACGTACTTTTGCCATTTGACAAGGAATACATGTGGTTGGTCCATCTATTAATGTCCATGTTCATCTGGGGCCAAAAATATTTTGCCTTTATGAGCTTTCTAGTGGTCCTAATGATTGGATGTGTAGCGGTTCTTCGCTACGTATTAATTTTGATTTTTGATTATTAAGAATTTTTAAATATTATCTTGCATTTACGGAATTTAAGATTATTTATTAAAAGAAAATAAATTCTTCAATTTGTTTGACTTTTAAAAGAAAATCTAGAGTGACCAAATAATTTTAACAGGCAGTGTAATCTGCTGTGTCTAAATTTATTTTGTCGGTAATGTATTTATTCAGGACACTTTGCTTTTGCGCACGAAATATCATAAAATTCATCACATTAGTTTTTAGACACAGACACTTTGAAAAACTTTACATTAAACTCACATAGACACCTGTAAATTGTAAAAATATTTTTATGTCAAATTAATTTGTATTAGTTATTAGTCTTGATTCAGATTTTTCCGGTAGAGGTGTAAGAAATGA
>QYTT01080994.1:0-33218 GCA_006980735.1 Dasypogon diadema | reverse complement strand
AATGGCAACACTGATCCGCATCAGTTCGGGGTTGTGTTCATTACTTTGGGGTTGCGTTCCTGGGTAACTTTGGTGTTAAGTTCGGTGTTTGCCACCGATAAGTTTGTAATACATGGATTTATTGGAAATTTTTTCATTTCCGGATTCTGCATGGTAAAATATTTTGCAAGTGTCTTTTTATTGCTTCATTGTATGGGACGATTAGGCCTACAGGGGACATCTTTGAAAAAAAACGCGCTTTGAAACTTAAGGTGCAAATTGAGGGAATATATAAAAACATTCTTGTAATAAATCGTAAAAACGACGTTTTTTATAATAAACGACTTTTGTGTTACAATTACATTGATTTTTTTTCGTCATAATTTTTTTCCCACAACGATTTCTCTCAATCGCCATAGTAACTATTGTAATATATTAAAAAAGCTTTCAATGACATATAGCTGACTGTTATTGGTGGGTGGGGTTAAGTCCCATACGTTTCTGCCCATCCTCATTGTCTAATTTGTTTAGGGTAAATTAACCTTCATCGTAATTGGTCGTAAAGATTAAAAAAAAATCAGAACTTAGGTTTTGTTATATCACAGTGTTATATTGGGGGGAATAATAGTTGGAAATTGAATAAGCACTCATTAAAAGCCTCTTTACGATATGGCATTAGACTTGAGCACATGCCATGGTTAGAATAAATTATACGGCCTTCATCCTAAAAAAACTCAACAAGTGCCGCTACCTTGGAAACCGATTGAAAATATTTTACATAAATTTAATGTTTGAGGTGTCTAGAATACTGTGTTAAAACCCCAAAGTGAAATTCGAACTGGTCACAAAGCTACAAGCAATTAGAGGCAAATATTCGGCGTGGAACAGTTTCAGATTAATCGTAAGTTGAAAAAAAATCAAATTTCTATACAAATAACTGAACTTTAAACTTTAAAGGCGTTTAATTTTTTCTCAAAACAGTATTTTTCGTTCTTTTGTCTCTAACTACTCAAAATGTATTCAGCCAAATGCTTTAAAATTTCGTGTACAAGTTCAGAAAATTGTTCTCTATATATAGTAGACTAGAATCAAGTCAATAGATCAAGAATTCGATTTTTAATGCAAAAAAAAAAGAAAATGAAGAAAAACCAAGAAAACGACCCTTTTTTCAATCGTTCGCCATTTTATCAATTAGCTATGAAAAATGTTACGGCTAGTCTACTCTGTAGAAAATACCTTTCTTCATAAGGTAAAGCCTTGTATTCATGTTTTAGAGCCATACAAGGACCCGTAGGAAGAACACGCGTGATGCGTGCCCTCCGTGCACACCTGGAGTTTCTAATAATTGTCATTAATATTTCTTTATGAAAAAATGCAAAAGCGTAGTTGGAAAACCAATAATATGTGTGGAATAACGCGGTATAAAAATATTTCTTAGTTTCGTAAAAAAGAAAAATCTCTAAAAAGTGCTTTTGACCCAACAAAGTAGAGTGGACCCTTAAATCGAATTTCAATATTTAAAAATACATTTGTGCTTCCCATTGTAAGGTGAAAATCTCAACTTTAAAATATCAAAGATCGTGGATGTATCTGCAATGAATTTAAAAGATATTTGTACGAATATTATAAGCTTAAAATAAACTGGGTGCGACTGGTCTACCCACACTGTCAACTTCTCATTTGGCCATTTTGTCTTGCTTTTAAAAGTTGAATTGTTATAAAGAAAAACAGTCAATTCAAATTTTTTGTAAACCTTATCACAAACATCTCTCTAAAAGCAATGGATTCAGATTCGGATTCTAACCTCGAAGATATGTCGAAATTTTCAATTCGAAAAATCGGACCCATTACAATAACTTCCAAATGGGAACTTAAAAATATTTCATGTAAATATCAGCTGATCAGTTGGGAATGTTTCCTTGTTAGAACCATACTTAAAGGACCTTGACACAGTTGTTTATGGAAAGGAAATTATTAGACATCTCAGAAGATGATAAGGAATTATGTTAAATAATAAAAACGATTAGTTCACTGTCAAATAAAATAAAAATAAAATTCTGGTGTTTATAAGAAAAAGTATTTAAGTGAGGCCAATATTTTAAGCCTCCTAAGTCGTTCGTTAATTGTATTATATTATTACAACACGTAGATTACCATAAAATTTTTCTTTTTGAATTATTGACGTTATTAAACAACGAAAATGGGAAATTATTTGGGGAGTATTCTTACTGTACGTGTTCGCTCCATGAATCCCACTTACTGGCCGCATTTAAGTACGGAGCCGTTTTAATGCTCGTGACTCGTTCATAGTGGCGTAAGAAACTGAGAGACTTTCTGAACCCACCACTGCATTTTCATATTCTTCTGGCTGCCCGTAAATTATTCACTCATCTCAGACGGGTCTTTTTCATTTGCTTAGGATGTACTCAAATTAGGAAGCTTAATTACGGCCATTGCTGTAATTGCATTCTTTAATTGGGAATTGTTTTACGTTTTTATGGCTCTTTGTTTGCGTTCTTGTCGTTGAATATTTTGGCGGGTGCGCGTTTTATGTGCGCCCTTCCCCTATTGCTTAAGTCTGATTTCGGCACATTTCTTAGACATTAAACAGAAGGAAATTAGAAAAAATGTGCTACTTTTGATGAGAGCACGTGAGAAAATTTTATTTTAAATTGTTTTTAAAAAGGCAAATTAAAACTGAAGAGGACGAGAAATTATTGCGTGTACATGTAAAGTGGAGTTACAAACAGAGTGGCTATTTTACTGTTGCTTTCATTGAGTTTTGGTGTATAAATTTAAACCTTGTACTTTTTGGTTACCGATGACAGGGTTCTCTAAGTACAATGCTTCAGCTTTAATTAGATTTATACCTTTTCACGTTAGTGCAATCATTGTTTCTAAATCATTTTCATGTTTTTCAGTTTTTCCAGGCAATTTTCGCAAACAATATTGAAATTTAAAGGTACAGTCACACATCAAATGCAAATGTTATCTACTTATCACACCTTGCTCTTTTTGGAACACCACGTTGTAGAGTTCATGTTGTGTAGAGATCAATAATCCTCTATTTGTGTTCTCAATCTCCCATTGTTTGGTTAAAAAGTAAGGAAGTAAACAAAATGCGCAGTTTTATTTATTTTTACAAATAAGTGCAACGTCCTTTTTCAATTTTATCTCTGTCCAAAAATCTTCAAGAGCACTCAAAACGGAGAACTGGCCTTTTCTGCCACATAATTACTGAATTTGAAACATGAGATTTGGGTACATACCTAAATTGCAATGAACGTCATACATATGTCGATTTCTAGCCATGTGTGCGGCTAAGCAAAGTGCATTTAGACAGCTGAACAAATCACAAGTCATAAATTATAGGCATAAAAAAAAGATCCAAAGAAAACAGCAACTCAAGCTGAGAGGTGGTCATCTCAAAGATGCGCAACTTTTCGACAGCAAGTCATTCCCTTGTTGGAATCTTTAAATTTTTTTCTTCCTCATCAAATTTTCTTTCTAAAACAGAATATGTACCTGTAAACGTTCGAATCAACACTTGGATGAAGTTTTATGCCCTGGCATATACTACCTGTACCTGATTAATTTCAGGCATACTTGTGTGTACCTGTGTTGCTTGCACTATAAGTACGTGAGGTATCCTTTCTTCAAAAGGATGATGGGAAGGTACAAACGCACAAGTGCGTGTTAAATTGCATTTAGGACTCTATGACTTTCGGTGATCTGAAAAAGTTATTTGCTTGTGGGAATTTTTTCTCCATTTTTTGCCCATTAACTGGTTTTAAGAGTGATTCGAGATATCCCCGGGAGGGAGAGATGTTAAAGTCATTTCAGAATCATTTCAAACGTTAGCGCCGTTTTAAATGTGATTAATCTATTGGATTTAAGTATTGGTCGTAGCAATTGTTTGAAGTTTTATATATTTCTGATTACTTAAAAAAAGTGTTTCCAGTGGAAGAATATTATTACCAGGAAACGTATAAGAATCAACAAAAGCACTCACTGTGTCTGAGATATTGCCATATCTCTTGCAGCGCACTTATAAAAATGTCTAGGATAAAACTGCACTAAAGGTTGAAAATTCAGGACATTTTTGGATCGTTTATTTTAAAGATTTTACATCTGCATTCAATAAACTTTAATTTCTCATTTTTTTAAAGTCCATAATTTTGATGAAATTTTGAAAAACTACTGCGAATAATAATTGTTCTATTAATAGAGTTTTGAAAAACATATACATAGAATCTCCCATAACAGACGACAACATTGCTTTTCAAATATGGAAACTTCCCTTTTTGACAAAAATTGAATTTTTCTCGAAAACTTCTCTTATTATTTTTTCATTGTTTTTTTTACACCAATATTTTGTATTGGTGTGCTTTTAGGAAATTATGCCCCGTCAAAATTTAAACCAACAGTCTTAATGATGGCCTACTTAATCGGAGAAGCTTAGATGTTGAGCCGGCATTCGGTGGGCCCAACAGTTCCTTGGTGGTTGGGGCAAACGGGGTCACGTGCCATAATTGGTGACGTTGGTTGTTCGCCCGGTCTGCAATACGCCCAAGTGGATATTTAGTTGACATCCCCGTCGAAGAGGGTTGGGAGCCAGAGGTAGCCCCCTCCCGTGCCAATTCATCAACTTTCTCGTTGCAATATATGCCACTGTGCCACAAGGGCTTTATCGGGGCTTTGATAGTCGTCTGGCTGTCTGTGCAGACAATATTCAACCCCTCTGGTTGTAAAATCCGCTTCCAGTATAGCTCCTCCGCCTGGAAGACTATGGTGTGTTCCTCAAGATGCAATGCGATTCGCACCTCTAGGTATAGAAGATTAAATGCAAGTCAGGTTCCAAATCCTCGCTCGGTGGAATTCCAAGCTTGAACTCTCAAATAAGCATCTCCTCAAGCAGGTAGTCGTTGTCAATATCAAAAACAGGAATCTCAGCTCGCAGCAGCTCAACAAGGGACTTATGGGGAAGAGGTGAGACTGCATGCACCCAACAGCCATTAAGATTCATTCTTAAAGCCGTTGACGCCGCTATTTTTTTTACGTGGATTTCAATTGGCAAGAAATGAAAAATAATTTCTAATGCCTTCGTAGTTGGCGTAGATTCTTTCTAAGATCTTGCGATTGCGTTATATCTCCAAAGCCTTCCATCACACGGCAGCTACCTCGTTAATAGTGGGTCGAATACCGCTGGTATATACACAGGCTAACATCCGTGTTCTGAGTCTCCAATTTTTACAAATGGCCCTTCGCCAGGTAGATAAGACCGCATAGGCCTTTCTTAACTTTTCCTCCCAGTGTAGTTTCCAGCTAAGCGTCTTATCTCTGACCAACGTTGATGAATTTTGAAATTATTTTATTATTTTTATCTTAATAGGTAGAAAATGCACGATTTTTAATCTACAGCAAGTGCTTAAAATGACATCTTTCTGATTTAGTTAGAATGTATGAGGTCGAACCTATTGTGTTTTACGAGATTTTTGAAATTAAAGTTTTGTAAAGTGTTTTTCAGATAAAAGGAAAAATGTTTAAAATATATGATTTACCTATCTGATGAAAAATATGCTAACATTTACACCCCGTAACGAAAAAAAATGGCCGCACTTCTACTTTTAGTTTTATATTTTAAATGAAATGGCGCATTCCTGTGAAATCTCGTAAAACAGAAAAATTTCATGAAATAAGGCAGGTAGCTTAATACCTAGCTCTGATCATTCTGGGAATAATGGTTATATAATACTGATATTAATCTTTTAGGGCACGCAACAAAATGACGGCTGCACTATTGAAAAGAAAGCATGTTAAAGTCAGCGGTTAGTTGTAAAGTAGTTTGCAGAGCGAGAACATTAAAAGCAAATTATTTTTAAGTTAGAATTGTCATAAACTAGCGAATTTTTGAATTATTTCCAAAAATGGATGGTGGAAAACAACTGACTAGAAAAGGAATGAGTGAAGATTGGATACCCTGTACGAACAAAAATGGAGTTTCAGGAAAATTGCGAGGGAAGTAGGAAGAAGCCACAGAGAATATTACGGAAAAAGGAAATCAACTGGTCGCCCAAAAGCAATTACAGAACGGCAGAAGCGATTCACTTCAAGTGTTGAATTGTATAGCGCTAAAAGAGTAACGCAAATCGTTGAAGAAGCCGGTGTTAAAGCTTGCAAACGAAATATTTAGTGATTTATCCAAAACTGTCCACACACTGAAAGAGTAAAATTGCAGATTTTGAAGATATTCTGTTGACAATAATTGTACTTTCGAATCCACTGGGATGTTACACAGTAATCATTTCATGCCAAAAAGTGTGGCTCACTTACAACATTTGTCAGGTTAAAATTTCCCAATCACCTTGTCCTTAATTTCCTTCCGCCTAAGCTGTACTGTGTGCATCATAGGGTTGTCCCCTAAGCTTAGGCAATACCTTAAAGAAAAACAAAGATTTTGGGGCAACATATGCTAATATAATACAGAAAATATCATAAGCTAAGCCATTGCCGCCATCTTTTTGTCGCAGAGTGTATTTTAGGCTAACTTTAGGTAAACTAAAATCAGGGCTATTAAAGTGGTTTCACTTTTATTGCAATATGAAAAGTTACTACTACATAATCAATGCCAAATTGTAAGAAAACAGAGTTAGCATAGATGCAAATAACACTCGAAAATTTGCCTTGTCCGAGATGAATTAGAGCGATAAGCTGCTGCATTGGTAGTGATTTTGCTAGAATTACTATTTCTTCCTTTTACAACACTTTACTATATAAATTTATTCCCTTCTGCGTGTTTGCTGCACTAATGTTGACTAACTTTTTTCTGTGACTTTACAGATTTGCTTATATGCAAACCAGCCTCGAAATGCGAAGGTGCACCGACATAAATGTAAATATTTGAAAATTACCCCGGCTTTAACTTAATATACCTCTATAAAAATTTTACCGTCATTTTTTGAAAAACACTGAACACAAAACATTCATCTTTAAACCAAAACAATAAAAAGAAATCGGAGTTATAAAAGCACTTTACAGCATTGCGTGCCAAGTGGACATAATTGCTCTGGTCTAAATTTTCTCGATATATTTTTGGAGTGTTACATAACTTGGTCGGAGTTTATCCAGCAAATTGGTTACTACCTAGAACAATTCATTCTTACCTGGCCCTATGTTATCGCGCAAGCAATTAGCAACCTGAACTACGTATGCCCAGGAAGAGAGTGAAGCTATAAAGGGCAATAAAAGTTAAGGTTAAGTCCGTTTTGTACTGAGACTAGGTGTGTACGCTGTAATTAATGGTTACCGATTACCATTTTTTATATTTTTTCCTTGTTTGAGAGCTTTTTTCTCTCCTTGGTCTTGTTTTACTCGGACGGGTAAATTAATTTCTCTGAACGCCCGACTAGACAGAGAATTAGAAACTGGTCAAAAAGGCGTGATTCATGATGATCGCACTCTTTAACAACTATTTTTTGAGTGGGTCGTGTAATGGTAATTGACATGGTTTATTACATGGAAGCCAGTACGCATTCTTCGTGATTTCGATGTGAATGATGCACGGCTATTAGGAGGATTCATTAATCTTCTCGATTCAATCACACATCTCCTGTGTGCGAATCATAATGTGTTTGAATAATTTATCCAGAGACTTCTGTGTGATTTTATACACTGCTTTTTGCTTTTTTAATTCCCATTTGCCGTAATTGTTACGATTAAATTTTTAGTTATTACAACCTTAGCAGTTTTGGTGTGGTTAACCGAATTCCTACTGGCTAATTTAAATCTAAAAGTCACGGAAAATCAATTAGTGTCATCCCAGAACGAAATATCATTATTTATTGTACAGCCATCAGTTGTACCTGTTTTTATTGATGTGAGGAATTTGTTAAATTCACAAGAATATGCCAATGAACAAATATCAATGGTTTTTGGTAACAGCTCCATTTATAATTTTCAAAAGAAAGTAGTTGCTGATTGCTTCAACACTTCTATTTTTGCCGCTTATCAAGAAAAAATTTATCAAACTTTTTATGGTGTACGAAGCTAACAAGTCGCGATTTGAATGATTTCCGCTTTTTTGTAGAAATTACGATATTGATATCGCTTCACTTGTAGGCCAATTAAGATATTAGATAATTAGCAGCCAAAATTATTGCTTTTTGTTAACCACATTTGGCTTACAAAAAGTGAAAATTACTCTAACTACTGCTGTTGCTACGTATTTATTTCACAACGATCGAAACTGACTTCACGGCAATTATATGTATAAGCCGTTGGTTATTAAAATTTTCTATAATTTAGCTAACGACACACGCTCGTTAAGATTAAAAAGATTAAAAATCTTAAAGGGCAAAATATTTTTGCAGCGTAACAAAATAAATTAATCGCTTGTATTGAAATCAGGCAGGCATTTCGGTCCGGATTTTTAAAACAGACCAAACAGGGACGTAAATATCGGTAAATGACGAGCTAAACTTAGCAGGATAAATGAAAATCTAAATCATTTTTTAAGAGTTTGATTAGCATATTAATTAGAAATTAGATCAAGAAGTTTTCTAATACAAAAGAACTTGCAAAACTTTTCATTTTCAATAGCACCACATTAGTCAGCTCTCCTGCAGTCTATATTTTATTTTTATTATTCTTGACATTACCAGTAACCATATAGTATTAGCAGAAATATCTTCAAATTGAATGCTTAACTTGAACTTTTATCCCTACATTTTTCAGTTCATCAATAAAAGAATTTAGACGTCGAATGGAAGCCTCTTTTTGGGTTGTCCGCAAACCACGGACTATTGCTTCATATTTACCACTGCCTCCTTCATGTTACAGGCCTAGACACAAAACGTTTTACACGGCTTTGAAAGTTTGAAAGAAATAGGATTCGTACTACTTTTTATATTGCTTTTTATGGGAATGTAAAAAAATTACTTCATTCAACTCGCCTTGACTCAAAAATACAAGCCCTACGAAAGAAATTAAGATACCGTTGAGAACTTTAAAAGCCTTAGGAATCTAATGGTGTAGAAATATTTTGACCGTTGCTAATAAATAAATAAATTATACCTTTTACGTTCAAACGCAACGCAACCCTTTCCTAAAATTTGGTTCGATTCGTAATATTCATACCACGCTCAAACAGTGAACCTGAAGGGACAAACGCTACGGACTTTGGATCTATTCAAAAATTCAGAATTGCAAAGCATATGCACAAAGTATACGTTTAGATAACTGCTATATACTTTAAAAATTGGGAATTTTTAGAAAATTTCGTAGCAATTATGAAAAGGAACTGTGGAGATGGTAACTTGGAAATTGTAAACTCTCAGGAAATAGGTTAATTACGCGTGTACTTTTTTCATAGGTTATGCAATATGTACTGTATTTTTGAACAGGCCCTTTTCAGTTTTGCGTGATAAAAAAGATGGATCGGACCTTTATGTTGGTAGGAACCAATGGCAGAACTGAAAGGACGAGACACGAAGCTTCACATGTTTGTTTTTTGTTCCAGATTTGAACGATTCACGCTTAAGATTGACGCTAGCATTCTTGGAACAGCCGGCCTAAGGCTGGCCAGACATTACGGACTTCAGATTTACCCGATTACGGACTTCAGATTTACCCGATTGCTCCAAGAACGACGATGTTTATAAGTCCCATATTTAAGGTAACATGACTTTAAAACCGTCTTGAAGTCTAGCTCAAGCCTTTATGCATGGTTCAAGAAAATTTTTGTAACGCAAGCGTTTGTCTCTTCTTTACTACCTGTTTTGCACTTGCTTAAATTAAATGAAATTCGGGAGAGTTTTAAATGTTTCTTTAATAATGTTAAAGAATAATGTGGTTCTTTAATGAAGCCATTTTGCTTTGCACCTGCACTAAAGAGAAGTCGAAAGTTTACGTCACAAAAGCTCTGAGCTTTCACCATAAGCATGTCTTGTCTTCTTTGTACCAAGCCTGTATGTAACCGTAATAATACTTAAGGTGGAGGCGAGTAGCCTATAAAGTCTCAGCACAGATAGGTGTCATGTCCGCCACCTTTTTATTATAGGTATTCTTCCCACTTTTGGAGTTCTCTTTTTGTAGGACTTTTGTTTTTTATGCACGCCACTACTCACTAAACGCAATGTTAGCCGATTCGAGTAGATCTGTTACAATCTTTTCATTTTATGAATTCACTGGCCAACTATTAATTTCTAGTATATTTTTATGATTAGCCAATATTATTTTAAATGAATGAATTTAGACTGTCAAAAAATGCGGCAAACTTCACATATGTTTCGAATGTCTAATTTGGAGCATTTCATTTTCTTTCTCAGGAAAGTTAGTGAATTCTAATCGAATACCTCTTTAAATGGACCACTTCTGAAAAATCCAATCCACTTCCATTTTTTAAACGATTTGCTCCACAAATTGCGCCTAAAAGTGACAGCGCTGTTTGAATGTCACAATTAGCATAAAAGCTTTCCTGAGAGAATTACGTGTTAAAATTCATTTGTCCTGAGAGAGCTTTTAAGTAGGGGTCACTGGTAATCCCATGGCCTGAATGCCACATTGGCTGGCACACATTAAAAAGTGATTCAATTTCTTACCATTGTGACGCGCGTACATTTATTTATGGCTGTGGTCTCAGTCCAAACTGGTTTCTTGTAACTGTCATTTGTATTTTCAACGAAATTCCAGTTAAAATATTTTTGATAAAAACTAAACATTGTAAATTAGGTCCTTATATATTTGTCTCTAAGCTTATGTAGTAAAAAATTATTTTGCGAGGAATTCTGTACAGATTGTTTGAGAACATCCGCTAATGCATTACCTTATCGTTCTTCCTTCCCCTCATATCGTCTCCTCTACCTTACAACAGCTAATTTTTTCTTAAAAATTCAAGTGTTGTCCCGAAACTATTCTAGGCTATATGCAGCATTTCTCATTTTCCTTTTCTTGGTTACGCTAACTTGCTTTAAAAATATTCCATCCAATATACATGTAATGCATCTGTGCTTTGTTCTAAGATTTAGTAAATCGCTAGCTAATTTCCAAGTAATATAGGGGAAACGTTTTACCAACAGAGCAATCATTAACCTTCAGGATTAATCGCAAATATCTATATCTTTATTAGGATTTACTTGAACTCAGGTTAACTCTTATACAATACAATAAGAATACAATAAGAAAATCTGAACACATTCTGATTGCTTCATTTTGTTTGAGTCACAACAAACAAAACTCATGTTCGGCCTTGACTCCAGACAAATTATAATCGGTCCGCATTGAATGCCGGCCGGGGTTGAATCACCAATCGTGCAAAACTAGACAGGTGAAAAACCTGCGTTCGACGCCTCAGTTGTAAAATTGCTACACTGATAATAATGTAGAAAACAATTTTGAACCAGTGGCTGAGACAAAAAACAAAGTGTTGGCCTGCGGAAAATATTTCTTGCCCATTGGGCTTCCTTTCTCATACTGGAGCAAGATTTGTGTCCTTAATATTATGACTGTGAGGAAACTCTTAATGGCCGAATCCTTGTATTCTTAATAGCAAGTGCTTTACAATTTGCACGTAGAAAGCTTCCGATAGTAGCAAAACAAAACAGCCAAGACTTTTTTTTACATTTCACTGCCCACCCACTTCATGTGGAACACAAATTCCAAGAATCAAAATGATTCAGAAAATCTCTCTCTGACTGGACTTTTCTTTTCCGGCGAAAAGCTTCACGACCGCGTGCTTCGCTTCATATCAGAGCCAGAGGTACAGACGGCACTACCTTACCGACAAACTCGCTGTTGTGTATACATAAGCATAAGCGCGATTGCGACGGTTTGATACTCATCGTGTTATATACCGTAACCGTATTATCAACGTCTTCGGTATGTGTAGCCAGAGCCAGCCGACTCTTTTATGCTGAATTTTCACGTGCAAAGCTGGAGTTAGGCGATGCCTACAGCGATTATGATTGAGTGACGGCGGCAGCGGCAGCGATAACGAATAAACGGAACTGCAGCGCCAGCATCATACGAAAAAAGAGCATCAGACGGAAATGTCCTCCTAATCCATTAGGCGGGTCGCGGGTGCCAGTGCCAACAGCATCCACGGCTCACGAGACGTACACAGTACACACACGGTGGATGCCTCTTTTGCGCCACCAACAAAAACACGGCACACGCAGCGCCACGATACAAGAGTGGCACGTGCTTCTCAAGTGCATTTTATCGTCAATTTTGTGCAGTAGGAAATGCGATTGCGTGAATTTATGCAATTCGCGGTGTTGCCAGGTAGACACGATTCGTAAAAAGCGGACTACTTCGCATGAATAGATTGAAAGCAAGTGTTATGAAAGTGCTCTGAATTAGCATTAATTTCGAGATAAACAAATTTTATCGCCAACCAAACGGCAATAATAGCGAAATCCAAGTATAAATAAACACGTAAGATATGATATGTGCTAGAGGAGACTTACCTACAAGCCCGCTGCCATGTCTTCCTGCGTTTTTAATAAATATTTCACTCACGTTTGGATTACTTTATTTTGAATATTTCATTTTATTTATTTTTAAACTTGTCACATGTGTACGTTATTTAGAGCTGGATCCAATTATTATTGTTCACTTCTTTCTGTGCGAGTGTACGGTTAAATTTAGTTGGTAAATTTATTTCTTATGATGACGATTTGTTGTTCGGCTGAAATTAATTATTGGTTACGAAAACAAAGATTTTTTCGCATTTTTTGTAAGGAACAAGAAAAAATATGAGTGGGGCGCAAAAACACTCATATTTTCACTTATATAATTTCCCCAGCAAAATCGTCCATAATATTTTATATAAATAACTCAAAAATGGCGAAGTAATGAATTCAGTACGCTTCACTGTAATTTTATTACTGAAAAAATGATAAACAAAGAAAATATTAATAACGAACCGTAGAGACGGAGCCGATTGTGTTTATTTTAATTTTTTCTCATTTTTATTGATTTTTCATTTGAAGTATTCATCAATCCAGTTTTTTTTCCTTCTGTTGGTTGGCAATTTTAATTTTTTGTTGGTGACAAAGCGGGTTAAAAAATTTTCGGGAAAACCTTTTTTTTCCGATGGGATTTTCAGTTGGGTTGGTCGCTGGTGGCATCACGACAACGATGATGACGGCGGTGATGCTAGGGGACAAAAGGACAATTAAATTCTTTATTGAATGTTTTCGAAAATAACACAAGGAAGGAAAGAAGAATACTTCAAATTTTGAGCTGGGCAAAGGAGTACAGAATAATTTAATTAAAGGGGGAGATGAACCTGTAGTAATCATAACTTTTAAAGGGAGGTTGATTTATATTTCGCAAATATCTTGCGACTGTATGTGTGATTTAACCTTGTGAATGGAGAAGTCTCCCCTTACAAATATGTTTTAAGAAGTTGGATAGGATTACGTTACAATAGCAGGAATATCGCCGTATTTTTAAGATGAAAGGTGAAAATCTAGGTTATAATTATCAGAAGATAATCCTTTAAATATTTAAGAGAGATCTCCAGCTTTCCAATTCATTGATTTCGTCAATAATATCCTGGCAAATTGTGAATAGATGGTCTATTGATTAATATTTATGGAAGGATTTATTCAGAAAAATCCACAAGTAACGATTCATAATTAAAGGATATTGTGGTGGGTTGTAAGTCGAATACCGTGATTTGCTCAAATTTATGGAAAATTATAGGACTCTAAAATTTAGTAAAAACTACTTATGACTTTCTAACTACAAATATGAAGCTTAAAATTGGACACTGGTCAGTATAAAAACATGAAATCTATATCACAGGATTTCTAGTATTTTTTTTAGAAATAAAGTGTGTAGTGCGGACCTAAAATGTAGGATAATTACTGAGTTCTCAAGTTAAGAAAGGATGTTTTTCTGCTAACCTACGCCGGTGGGCGATTGGGCTGACCGGCACGTTCACAGATTTTCTTTCTTTTTGGCGTGGGTTCAAATCCTGCAAAGGGCACAGCGATTTATTTGGGTACCAGTGGATGAGGCAATTCTACTGACAAGAAGTGTACTTGGGAAGCCACTGGGAAGTAATAATTTCAGTACAGTAATAATTTCATGCCAAAACTTATGGCTTACATTTGTTAGGTTAAAATTTTCCAATCTCCTCCTCCCTAGTTTCCCTCCTCCAAAGCTGTGCTGTGTATATAATAGGGTTGTCTCCTGAACCTAGGCTAAAAAAAAGTTAAAAAGTTGACTGCTGCAATTAGCATAAAAGCTTTCGTGAGAGAATTCCGTGTTGAAATGCCTTTGTCGTGAGAGAACTTTTAAATGCCGGTCACCGTTGGGCGACAAGGCAGTCAACATGTTAATGTTACATAAGCCCCATTCAAATCAAGTTGGCCTCTATGAGTGGTTCAAGTTTTCGGCTCATACCAGAATATTGTGTATTTTAACAGATTTTCATTAGCCTGAAAATCTGTAATTAGTATTAACAACTAGAAATTTTTTTGACAGTTCCAGTTAACATTTTGAACAATACCATATAGGAGTTGAGATCCCAATCCACCAATTGTAAATACATGCTATATTTGATGTATATTGTAGTAGACTATAAGCATAAAACGTGTGTAATACCAAGCTTTTCAAAAATACCAATATAATTATTATTGTCTTTTTCTCGAGGGTATATATATTGCCTACAATAATATTTTGCTTGTTTTGTGGAAATAAAGCAACTAAAAGTTGAAATGTGGGATAATGCTATATGTATGTCCGATCCATACGGAAATCCAAAGGTGTTGGATATTTTTTTCTGGTTTTACGAATCAACACTGCACATTAAAAAATGAAACCCAACAAAAGCACGTTATTGGTGAAAGCTGTTCCAGTTCATGGACTCATGGATGTAATGAACCTAGCACTAGACTGTAAAGTACAATTACATAATGGTTAAGAATGTCACGATGCTAAAGAAATGGGTAGTAAGATAGATAAAAACACAAAGCAGGGAAATTTCTCGCAACTTTAATAAATAGACAAAGACATATAAAATTTCCTAAAATTTTATAAAATCTTAATTTGTCAGATCTATTATGAGCCAAGCCATCTTTTTTTATTTATTGATTTAAAAAACCAGTAAACAAAATTTATTCTTGTACATTGAAGAGAAAAAATAAGCTATTATTAATCAGGAATTGAGTCTGAGTCGCTTTTGTATTTTAATCACAATTAATATTTGATTTGCAAACTTTACTCATTTCGTCGATTAGAGGAAGATGTGTTCCAACTCCAGAATTTCATCGTAATTAAAGTCTTACTTTCGCGAGAAGGTAAGCACAAAAAAAAAACAAAACTAATTTGTATTGGCTGTAATGCTTTATTATAATAGTGATTACGCTCACTATAATATTTGTTAGGGATTTATGATAAATAAATGAAGGTGCAGCATGAACTAATAAGTAATTAAGTTCATGGTTGATTTCCATTTTTTCTGTGTTCGAATTTAAAATTCAAAATTTATGCATGAATTTTGAATATAACGGTATGGTCCTAGTTTTGTACACGGATATTTCACCTGCTTGCTACAATAACTTTTTGAAAGTTTGAAAAAGTAGGATAAATCATCTGTGACTATCCGAATTCCAAAGGATTCACAACTCAAATGGATGAAGAAAATATGGGATTCACTTTTTATCCGTAGATCCTTCTATTCAGGCAAACCATGAGGTTTACCAATTTATGTGTCTTTCTAGTCTGTTCTATAGGTTTTTATGTTAGTTGGCTAGTTGTTCAACCGTCACGAAGGAGTCCTGTTCAACATATCTTCAACGAATCCTCATGGAATTCTTTATGATCATCAAATTAAGATACTCATTTTGAAGGCTTAAATCCCTAATTTGAAAGTTCTAGTATAAAATACATCGTGCTATACTGATGTCCCCCTCGCCGTGCTCTTAGTTTAAAACGGCTGCGTTTTTTTTGAGCAACGGAGTTATGAAAGCTCAAAAGAACGGCTGCAATCTATCGAGTGCAGAGTTAATTCTTCTTCTTCTCTTTATCTCTGCTTAAAAATATTCGAGATATGTAAAGACTGTTATTAACTTGAAATTTATCTTAATGTTAGTTTTCCCCACATTTGTGATTAATTTAATTGCTATAATGAGCAATGAATTTTTAAACACAAAACCTTTCAATAGCGCAATTTTCCCGTTGAAGAATTAAATAACCGAGTAAACTTATTAACAGAGTTAATTTAACCCAGTTAATGTATGACAACTAATATGACAAGAAATATAACCTTCCGAACTTTTCTTTGGATATACCTTTTCTGCATTTCAACTTTGTTCAGTAAATTTCCAAATACGTACATTGCTATTTCACGGCAGTATTTATACCAGTCAGTATAATTTGAAAACTGTTGTTAACAATGAAAATAATATAATTTCAGCAAATAATAACAAATAAAAGCAAGATGTTTCCAAAGTTGTAACTTTTTGAAAACAATATAAAAATTTTTTGTGATCCTCGGATAGAACAGAGGCATCAAAAGTAACTTTCAAGATCAAAATCATTCTTAATATCTTATGACTCTTCTAGTATATGTTTTTTAATTGAGAAGATTTTGATTTTATATTGCAGAAAACAATGTTCTGTGATGAATTCTTGATCTAAGAAGAAAAATAAAAAATATGTTGCAACTGGACTGGACCTTGACTTATATCGTGAAGAAAACGATGTGATTCTATCCCTCTTATAGAAGATATGTTGCGAAGAAAACTAAATTTAGAGTCCAGTCCAATTTTCGTAAAACAATTTAAATAGCAAATTGAGCTCATATGTTGATATGTGGCATGCTGGTTCTTATAGCAAAGTATCATTGATCCTGTGAGAATAGTGTCTATCTAAGTTTTAAGTTGTTGGGAAATAACATCATCAATAGAATATTTTAGGATACATATTTTGCAAAAATTTCTCCTAACAAAAATGAAGAAGAAAGTTAATATCCTACATCATGGTATACAAGAGAGTCTCGAAGGTTTTCGGTTCGTATAATTTTCAGTATGAGATTTAAATACAAAGAGTGAATGAAAAAGTATAAGAAGAGTACAAAACTGGTAACTTCTCCTATTATGAATCCTATGAATAAGTCCCCAGCGTTGAAATACTGACTCTTTGAATCAATACACCCATTTTGAAAATAGAAGACTAAATGATTTTTGAATAAAGTTCAGATTTTTGCAAGGTGCTCATTTATAGCTGAATTACAAGAAATAAATTCCAATTCTTACGAAAGCACACGAAGTAATCAAATTTACATTGGACCTTTATGGCTGTTTAATATGTAGATCTGCTTAATTAGTTTAAATATAATTTCAACATCATTCCCACATTTTTTGCTTATTTTGTCCATTTTAACGATTTTTTTTTAAACTATGCCTATAAACTACAAAATAGCGTAGGTGATTAATGAACATATTTTTTTGGTTTGTTGGTGGGATAATAACTACAGGCGAAGTAATGAAACAACAGTTCGTAAAGAGATGCCAAAATATCGCGACACAATAAAAAACACCGGTTCGCTTTAAATGCCATTATCGCCAACATTTCTAGAAATTAAAGGCACTTAAGAATTCGTAATAAAAATCTAAGTTTTACACCGCTAACACGTAAGACATATCATTGCCCAAAAATTCTTAAACTTTTGTGAATAAAATTTATCATGAGGAGCCTGTGAGTATTGATGATATGAGAAACGATGCATAGCATAATAGCAAACCGGGTAAATGCTAATCGAAACATGTTTTAATCTTGTCTCAGAAATGGGAACCACTTTCAAAATACATTTAGTTTCTAGATATCAAGGTTAGTACTCTTAAGTACTTTTGGTTTTACTACGCATCAAAATAACCCAACTACGCATTTATTTCTGGAATTAAAGATGCTATTACATGTACAATTTTAGTACCAGAGAAATGCTAACGGTGGGTTTTTCATTACTATCATTTTACCGAACTGAAATGATACACGTTTTCATGGTTAACATCGTAAAATTTGTGATTGCTGTTAGTATATGCACAAGGTAGTAAAAAAGAGCGATTTATAATTTGTTGGAGTCAAGTTCTCAGGATTTTAATGAAACTTATTTATAAGACAGATTAATCATTCACAACAAATATTTACATTTTTTGTACTTTACATAAATATTTCTCTAAATGATAGTAAATCGTTTTTGCTAAAGTATCTTTGACAAGTTTTTATGTACGGCACAGATAACATGAAGAATAGTAAAAGTTCTAAAATGGAACTTTGTGGCATACCTCATTTCCTTTAACCTGAGGGAGTTAACAATCTCTTGAAGTTGAAATCACATTATCAAAATCCAACTATTAAGAAACCTCTTTTGCTTACAAAAAAAGAGTTCACTCCCTGTTCTGATAAGAGAAAAACTTAAAATTTTTAGGTACACTGACAACACTGCTTATAGGCTGAAACCACCTGCTTTGGAAGATAACAAATTAATAAATTATTCATTATTTTTTAGGCAGATATTCCAAACCACCGAAAATAAAATTTTGATATTCGCTCTTCCACTGCAGTGGAAGTATCCAGGAATCCTTGGTTATGGAAAGCTATTGTAATGAACACATGCAATTCCCTACCCGAACAGAAGTGATATTATAAAATTATAAAACTGATGGAAGGAAATTTGTTAATACCAAATTCCTGGTTTTAGTTTTTTAGTGCAGGGCAGGTTTATCGGACAATTTGGTACATGTACACGATTTTGATTATATACAGGGGAAATGCGTTATACCAATCAATTCCATGAAGTGTCCTGATCAAGGTTTGTTGCTGGATGTGCTTATCAATTAGATTACAAACTCACACTTATATTTATCAGTGATTGTCATAGGTGGTAATGAGCTGCTATAAGCCTTACACAGAATCAATGAAGTCGTTAATTACGATGAATATCTCCAGTAATAAGTTACTGATAAAGTTACCCATAAGGCATTAAATTATAGATTGTGATAGATAGATTGATTGTGTATTTGTAATCAATTACAGAATTAGAAACAATAAATTACGGAATAAGAAACAAAAAGTATATGTCACGAAATAACATAATAAGCCTCAGTGTCACGGAAATTTAGTTTAAATGGTACAGGATTGATGTTTCGAAAAGAAATTTTAATTTTTCATTCACCAATAATTAATATACTTCTCCAATGTAAAAGTCAACTTTTTCACAACACCATGTAATCACAACGTAAGACAAACTGAATCTGAAATCAAAGTGCGTGTTTGTTTCAGAAAAAACGCTATCAGAGTTAACATCTTGGAACATGATATTGACTTTGACAGAAAAATGCATAATTCAGACTAACTAATTACATTTTCGCATTACTTTTGAGGGAATGTAATGCATCTGGTAATGGCTTCTTGAACATTTTTTACCAAATAATGTTTGCCTTTGTTTTGGGTTAAAAATTGTGAAATATTCATCCATTCGGTATTTCAACTGGGATACGGAGATTTGCTTCATTTAATATTAGACAAAGTTAAGGTATTGGCAGTTTATAAGGCCTTAAGGGAGTTTATAGTAGATATCGAAATGTATTTCTATTTCATCTAATTTCCTTTTATTTGTTTCTCAGTTTTATATTTATACACACATGTCTTATTTAGAAGTTTTTTAAGTGTTTTTTATAAAAATATTAATATTTCCAAGCATATATCACGTTTACTTGACTGTTTTAATAACTTTTAAAGAGAAAGGCTATGTTTTTGTTCAATAAATCTGTTATATACAGTTAGTCAAAAAAGTCTTGGTAAACCTGCATTCAATCGACAACCAACACAATTTTTAAATAAACAAATACAAATTAGTTGGGTAAAACAGTTCTAAAATGTAATTTATTGAACAAGTTACTTTTAATTAAATATTAACATGTCTATGCAATTCACTAAAGGATGTATGAAAAATATTTAAAAAAATCTTTTTGGAAAAAAAGTCTTGATACACTCAATCTTGAGGGATTTAAGGTATCGTTATTTTGTCTGTTTTAGAAAATTTTCATAGTTAATATTAGCTACAGTTGTGATGAGTTGAATGGAAATTAATTTATATATTTTAGTGTATGTTAAACGGTGTTTTGAAAATAATGTTTGAATATAAAAAAACAATCAGCGTCGATGAAAGAAAAATAGTAATTGGTCTACACTAAAAAGGCAATTCATATATAAAAATAGAAAAACAGTGTTAGAAAAAAGTTTCCTACAATTCAAATAATATTCCAAAAGTATAAAAACTCTTGAAAGTAAGCCAAGAAGTAGCCTTCTCCAAAGTCCTTTAAAAACTTTTAACAGAAGTTGGTCAGAAATTTAACAGGGGAACCAGGTATTTTAGCCTCAGAATTTGAATGCAGTTTCAGTACAAATAACACCAAGCAGCATCCGACGTACTTTATAGAATAAATTTGTGTGGAAGGGCAATCATAAGAAAACCATATATTTCAAAAATTATTAAAAAGATTTGCCTCTACGAAAGAATATCGCTACAAACTTGCAAAGTTTTGGCGTTCCTTTTTCATCATTTTAGCAGATCTTAAATTTTTTGCTTCTTGTTTTTATTTGTTGCCAAAAAGTGGTTTAAATATCGATTATTGGCTGAAATTTCAACAAGTTGTAAAATACAAGTTGTCATCTACCTCACATTTACTTTTTCCTGTTCTAATGTTACTTTAACTGCCGGAATCTTCTAGTTAACAGCAGTCCATTTTTGTAATAACAATAGAATGCGTTAGCCATTTTCGGAAAAAGGGTTCGTTAAACTCTATTCTATAAGATGAGTGGCAAAGCAACGCCAAAATGAATAAACAAATCTAAATTAACGGAAATAAAGTTTTATAGATCACCTTTTTGGTCGCTTATTTTGGGAACCTATGGATCTAAATCTTTTAAATCATTGAAAGCACCTGTGTGATAATACTAAAGCTTCAATAAAACGATAATGCTGTTTTTCAGAATCCGCTAGCACTAGCTTCTGATTAAACAAGCTTTTTACTCCTAAACCTTATTGATTGTCGGCAAGAATATCATATTAAATAAATGTCAATAGCGTCGGCCAACATTGAAACTCATTATAATGCTCTTATAGCTGGCCATATCAAAATAAAGTCTGAAGGAAGGGGAACTGGCAAATACATTTAACCTGAAAAATACTGTTTATTATGGGATCTGAAATCTTGTGGTGGCATTCCAGAGGTTTCAAAATCAGTATATTTTCAGTTACTCTTGGCTACCGGTTTTATTAGCTTTGCAATAAGATCATATCATTAATCGGACATTATCGCTTGATGTCAACATGTAAAATTCTTTACGTTTTAATTTTGTTAAATTTGTTAGTCTTACGCACTAGACATATGGCTTGTGTGGCAATGATCATTCCCCTTGGTTTTCGTCACCCAATATTTGGCCCAATGATCATTCTTATCATCATCAAAACGCTTGCAGTTGTGATAAAGTGGAATTCACTGAAGTACTTGGAAAAATCTGGTAATTTTTATTTTTGCGAAATATACAAGATTTGCGCAAATATGCTGACCCAGAGCTGGGAATACTGAAGTATTTTGATACTGCAATACTATACTCAGTACAAATTTTGCAGTACCTACATAGTACTTATCAGTACCATGTTTCGGTACTGTACTCAGGAATGGATACACTGAAGTACCAAATGCAATACCAGTGCCAAATGCAATACTTTTATTAGTACACATTTTTTTCAATATACTGGCTTTCAGTAACATGCTTCAATACTGTACTGAGGTATTCAAATTATCGTAATTTTTAGGATACTAATGCAATTATCAAATTATGCTAGATTTCCCGAAAAAGTTGTTGTTGAGGTGAAAAAAGTTGTTATTTTGAATCTGAAAAAGTTGGGTCTGATTTCGATTTGGTTATTTATGTTTGTTTTTGTTTTTTGTTCTTTGATATGGCATTTACGTATCTTGTGCAGGTAATTTTTCCTCTTTCAAATGTCGTGGAAGAAAATTTCCGTAATATAAATAAAATAACGTCTGTTTTTACATACATTTTTGATAGAAACTTTTCCATTTAATATCAATTGCTTTCTCAATACAAATACCAGTAATAAAAGTACCAATCCAAAAAAATTGCTTTCTCAGTCAGTACAAGTACCAGTATTAGCCCAAGTACCTTGTACTGTAAGCTTTGTCTGCATCAGTTTCATTAGTATGTAGTGGTACTGATACTGTACATTTTGGTAGTAGATACTATGGAGTGCAGGAAAGACTCTGTAGTGTAAAGAATTCTTTATTCCTAAAAGCTTTGGCCTTCTGAACATTGTCGAGAGTCTTTGAAAATCAGGGTCGAATTTCGTATGTTTGTGTCCTGTCTTTTTTCATTCATTCATTCTCATAAAATTTTGAAAACTCTGGAGTTCACTGGTTTCTCTCTAAATAACTTTTCATGTGAAATACCCGGCGCTTTTTTCATTTATGTCTGCACTTAAAGCTTCTGTAATTATAGTTAAGCAGATCTTCTCTTCTGTATAACTCATTTTGAGTACATTTTTTCCAAAAATTGAACGTACTTCACAACTCACACGGGGCTAAATGACTATTAACGAATGGACAATATATTGACCGTATAGGGGGAAAATGTATCGTTATATGGATATTGTACAAGTTCGGAACTTGTGCAATTATACTGATCATCTAGGGTCCACCTTAGCTATCTGTTTTTTTAGTGTAACCATTTAATATAAGGCTAACGTATTTGATATACATATAATACTCTAGATGGGTAGAAAAAAAGATATCGGAAGGAAAAAACACGCATTCGAAGAAATGGGTAGATTGTAAAACTTTGTTAAGTGTGTTGCGTATTTACTCGACTATGTGCGTGAAATTTTAAAAAAATGAAATTAGCGTTAAAATAAATAACCTTACATAAAACTATCGATAAATTTTGAAATCAAAACCAGTAAAATTCTCAGTAATGTGTTTTCACTAGCGAAAACAAAATAAATCTGGGGGATTCACCATCGACCTAAGTGTTTTACAGCAAAGACCAATCGATTGTACTTGTAAAGACAACATTTAGAGAGTACAGCGTTTGTGATTAATAAAACAATATTGTAAATATTTTACACCCAATCTGTCAAATTTTTAGTAAAGCGTAATTATCTTATGTCACTTCAAAGCATGAGTGATCATCGGTTGAATAATGTGATTAAAACAGTGATCATACCTGTATATTGTGCGTCTAAGGTATTAGACTCAAAATGTAATACATACATATTTCTCATCAAAACCTATATAGCTATGAAAATTTACTGAAAAGTTTCATTTATCTGATTTTCAATTAAAATAGGACGTAAATATTCTCTCTCACAGATAAATGGGTGAAGCCAATAAATAAAGTTATATAATTGAGACGGTATGGAACAAAAACCAACAAAACCAACTTTAATATTTTCTCTTATTTTTTAAATCCAGATATGCCCAGCATACTCTATGTAGGCTAGTGGAATATCACTTATTTTTGATGATTGTCGCATGTAAATACTTTTACTTCTTTGCAAATATTTAGACACTGTGCGGTTTGTCAAAAAAAGAGATTAATTTTTGATTATTGAGGAGCAGGGTACTTTTAAGGAAATTTTTTCTTGAAAATGTAGTAATAGATGCATCGATACTATGTATGTGTGTATGTGAATAAATTTTTAAAACCGATTTGATAAATATATTCCTATATGCCAGATTGTGTACATATCTGGGCTAATCTGCAAATATGACGCCGCAGACGTTCGAAATGACAAGATTGGATCAAAAATCGCTAAATCTAGCAGAAAATTAAAAAGTCCGAACAGAAACTGACAAATTCGGAACAAAATTGATCAGGATGAATAGCATTATACAATATTTTTGTCTGACATGAAACGATATTATAAAATCAGAAATTCTACATCAGTGTTGGCAACGAATGAGTAGTTTTCTGATTGGACGTTGGAAAGTGATCGGATCAATACCCGATATTTTTATACTTGTTTTGCAAATTTATGTGTAATAAAAGTACATATTGTTTTCTAATTTTAATAATATTAACATTTTGCTAAAGACTACTACAAAAAATAGTTTTAAGTTCTTATCATGATCTTTTTAAATTAGTACCTGTGCATTGAGTGGTTGTATTTAAATAGTTAGACCGGCGCGAAACAACTATTTCACTGTAATTACTGTTGGCTAGTATCTTCATGATTTGGCGCATTTCTACAAAGCAATGTAGCCTACACAAACGAACGCACGCCAGCATTCAAAATATGAAAACATTACAGGTATATTTAAAGTATTTTCTGAATTTGCTTGCGTCAATCATTTTGTCAATTATCCCTTAAAACATGTACGAGCTAACTCTGAACGAATTTAATTGTTCTTACATATCAACACAGAGTCTTCCTGGGGCTATTCATTATTTGTAATTATTTCCTAATAATTAATGACACATCAACTTGTAACGACCTTACATACTTTACAATAAAAGTTTAAGCTTAATTTTCGTGAGCCTTAAGCTGCACGATCGCAATTACCAATCACGTAAATTCATAGCTCGCATAGTGTTATCTGCCGCAGTAACGTCTCTCCTTCGTAAAAAACGAAAAGAAGTCTGTAATTTGGAAGACAGAATCAAGCAATTTTAATTCCTTTGGAATTGTTAAGCAGGTATAGGACTTTAACCTTCCTTCCTATCCCAAGTTATTTGTTATTGAGATCAATAATAGAGAAAAGTGTATTAGAGTAGGGATTTATTGAGCAAAAATTATATCCACAATCTTTTCTTTGATATCTGCTTCAAAGTTATTTAGATGCACATATGCTTATTAAATTTGCTTTCATTTCCTTTTTTAACATACTTTAAAAATAAAGTGAGAACATTTGACGGCTTTTGACATTCCTTTTCAAAAATGTTGTCTAATGTGGCGGCGGTGAGTTATAATTTTTATTTCCCATTCAATCAATCTTAAAATGATTCATTTTGGCGATTGAAGTTAAATTTAAAAAAAGTGCAATTTATAGATATGTTACATAAAATTCAAGAACAGAAAACACTTAATAATTAATGGAAAATTTCCCAAATACAAATAAATGAATAGTTTTAATGCTCACCGAAAATTTGCATTTAATAGCAGTTTGATGAATTCAAACAAACACAACCAGCATTAATGTAACTATAATCTAAACAGCACTCATTGAAAAAATCATTACATATTTCTTTCCATTTCCAGTTTGACTTCTTTGCCGAACACGTGTAAACTTGTGACAAATCCTTACCGACGACCAGAAAAACAAAATTGTGGCAATTCAAATAAATTGAAACAAAGATCTGAGTTAAAAATAAACAATTATTCACACAAAATTAAAGTTACAATGAAAGGAAATTGTCCCGAAATTGTGCACAAGTATCGTCCAGAAAACTACACTATGCAGATGCAGAATAGTTTACATGTCATGTCACTGGTGTGTGCTTCCTGAAAGTACACTCTTAAAATAATTCGCACGTTTCTTTTTGCACTTGTTCTTCCGTTTACACCCACTTCACAATATGCACCCGTGCACTGATTTTTGCACTGTACGACTGTACACACGTACTATAGCTTGTTCGGTGGCTGTTTTGCCGTACACTTGCAGACAGACGGAGACGAATGCCCGTGAGGTAATATCCGCACCGCGTAGACTTTTAGGCTTTAATTGCAATGGAAAAAGGATTTGCACCTTTACACTGTAACTTAATCAATTACCGGCCGTGCTCGAGGAGGATACAGTGCACTCCTCATGTGAATTTATATCAAGAGCAGACTTATGTTGTGTTTTAGAAGGAGAACTGTCTCAAACAAAACTTGAAACGTTATTACACGGAGAGAGAGAATGTACTTGCTACCCGCCTGATTGCTAAAAATGTACTGAAAGTATTTGTTATACAGAGCAAATGTAAAACCTGCGCATAAAACACTGCGCGCATCTTCACTTTTCCTCAAACATGTTTTCTTCTTACTTCTTGGCCGCTAACTCTAACTAGTCCAAGAGTTTGAACGGGTCGGTTCGGTGCGGTGCGGCGCGGGACACGGGGCACTATGCACGGAGCACGGAACACACGGCATGTACAGAGCAAGCACTATCAGCACTGAAACAAGATTTGGCCACTGGCACGGACGGAGTAAGCACGGCAATAGACAGGCAATAGCACACCGGACAGTCGGTACGGTGTAGTGTAGTGAGGTGACTATGACTAGTGCTCGCTATGTACTCCAAGCATGTATTGCCTTTGCCTCATGCGATGCCTGTTCTGTTTCTTCTGTTCAAGATCCGAACCGAATCCGAGTATATAATCGGACGTGTAGTGTAGTACGCTGTTTATGCTCTTAAGCCCCGACTTGTTCTCTTACATCCGTGTGCACGACGTACAGATTTTGCTCTATAATTATTATGCGCCTTTTGTACACCATTCCATTTCTTAGCACTCCCATTCCCATACTCTGCAACTTTTATTGCTGGACCAAAGATGTTCCGTGCTTGTGTTCGCATCGACTGCGTTCTTTTGGTTGGTTTTTGTTTTTTGTCCCGCGGCTGGGAGGATGCATTTCACCTACACCTTGGGTCACGTCACAAGCTTTAATTTTCGTCACTTGCTCGATTTATTTTTCGGCCAGTGCACGCTGATAGTGACATTAGCTAAGATTTTGGCTTGATGACGACGTTGCTGATGAGATTTAATTTCCCTTCAGGATGACTAGCCAACATGGCAGACTTATTTGCTGTTAATTTATTGATTAGGACTGCACCATTGACAAGGGGATGTGTTTCGTCAATGAAGATCTGAAAGGGTAAAGAAGAAGGAGTTACTTGCCTATGCAGAGGATGCTTTATGATTTATTCATCGTCTAAAAAAAATCTTGGAGTTTTCTTTCAATCTTGTTGTATAAGGCGGTGTCAAATTTTATGTTCGTTTTCAGAATTCTAGCGCCGGAAGAACCGCTTTTGCAGTGCTAAAACACATATGGCTAGTAATAGTAGGATGTAGCAATATAATAGAATCCGTAAGTATTCAGATTAAATGCTTGTTAACACATTTTCAATCTTTGAATATATGCCATGTTTTTGTTTCAAGTACACCACGTTATTGCTTATGATGAGTTGATTAAAAAATTGCATGGACATTTTGCCAGGTGAAGCCTTGTTTCAGAGACTGGGACTATTAGTGTTGAGTCGACTTTGACACACAAAATTGCTTATATCTCCCTAGAAATCTGGCCAATTAGTTTTAAACAATAGCTAATGAAAGTAATTATTTCAAACTGGTAAGCCTTCCTGTTATTTTTTTCAGTAGGTTAAGGTTCAGGTTAAAATTCCAAAAAAAATTCATTTTATCACTAAATTTTTTCATTACTGACATTTGGTTTTTTAGTTAATACGAAAGAATAATTAGTCCCCTTTAAAAAAAAAACCACATCAAGCTGGCCCTATCCCTTTTCAGGTAGTACCTTCATCCACAGTACAACTCCAAAACTAATAAAAATATGTTATGAGTCATACCTGCATGTTTTTTAAAAATTGTGTGGATGTGATTTTACAGTTATTCAGTTAATCTGGAGCTGGTATTGAAGAAGCATCTTAAGTGAAGAAATAAATTGCAAAGTGTTCTGTGAGTAAGGTTAGTTCTTTAATTTGCTTTGTGAATTGTGAAATGAAATTTAAACATTTAACATTTAAATTAAATAATTTTTAGTAGGTATGTCTTTTTCCAATGAGGAACACGCAAATATGCACCTTGTGCATGGTGTAGCTGAAAAAAGTCGCACTGCAGCAATATTCTTGCAGAAAGGTATACAAACCCAATAGGAAATTATGGTAGCGCTTCTGCAGGTAGCACAATTAGTGCGCTTCCATAGCCATCACCTGGAAGCGCTTTTGGATCTTCTTTTTAAATTTCATTTGTGGAGTCTAATTTTCCTCCAAAAACAACGGGAGTTTTTCTGGCAACAGTGAAACTCTCAGAGTTCCTCATTAGCAAAGTGAATTTTTAAGTGAAAAGACACGCAAGTGCTTTAAAAATTTGTGTACTAAATAAATAAATAAATTAAACTAGTACGGAAAAATCTTAGCATTTGGAGAAACCATTACGTAAATCAATTCTGATAATAATTCAGAAGGACAAATTTAGCGCTTTGAAATTTATCTAAACGGGCTTCTATAATTCTTCTTCGATAGCGCTCCTGAAGCGCGTGTCATTCAATAAAGTTGAAGTGCTTCCTGCAGATGACATGCAATGTAAAAAAGAAACAACGATGGAAAGGCTGGGGCAGCGCTTGCTGCTTCTTAAGAAGCGCTTGCGGATGGTGTTTGAAGCGCTTCATTTCCTATTGGGAACAGACGACTTCCTAGTTTGGACATATTTGTGAATACGGACAGAAGACTTAGAGACTTAAAGAAGACTTAGACTTATGGGCGAAGGATTGACCAAGGAAGGCGTTGACAACAACGACGTCTTTTAGACGAGAGAGTAATGGATCTTATTAGACGGGATCCTACCATCAGCATCAGAAGAATTGCAGCAAGGAGTCATCGACAACCATCTGGCGAATTCTGCACGAACATCATCATTATCCTTTTCATTTTGAACCGGTTCAAGCATTGGAAAAACATGACTCAGTTAATCGATTAAATTTATGCCGTTGGTTGCGCTAGGAACATATGAATAATGTAACATTTATTTCTAAAATATTTTTTACCGAGGAGGCAACTTTTACGAGGGAAGGAATATTTAATTTCCATAATCTTCATGTATGGTCCTAAGAAAAGCCTTGTGAAATCCTGCAAGTAAGGCATCAACGAGGATTTAAAATTAACGTTTGGTGCGGCATCGTTTCTAATTATCTAATAGGTCCATTTGAATTACCAACAATTAACGGTGATATTTATTTAGATTTTTTAAGAAATTTAGTCGAAGATGCCTTATATGAAATTATACCATTAGATGGTGCTCCTGCACACTTTTCTGTGCGATTTTTAAATAATACTTACCGCGAAAGACGGATTGGACGTGGAAGACCTGTTGTTTGGTCAGCACGGTCTCTTGATTTGAGCCCATCGGATTTTTTCTATGGGATTATTTAAAAAATAGAGTAGAGTGTGGACACAAATTCAAGATAAGATTTGTGGAATAGGATAGTAAGTGCATATAGAGAATTAAGAACAAATAATGATCTATTAGGCAGCACCTAGTTCGTAGGTTAAATACTATAAATAAAAACAATTAAAAATCATCACAATCATGTTCTTTACTTTAAGTCTGCTAAATAAATTAATTTTATAGCCTTCTTCTGTGTTTACCAGACTTTTATTGCCAGGTATGACTCATAACCTATCTTTATTAATTTTAAGTTGTAATGTGGATGAAGGTACGAAGATAGAGGTAGCTTGATGCAATTTTTTTTTAATTTCAATCTGCTTACCTGGACAGACAGATGGTCAGGTATAAAACGATTTCATTTTTTCCAATTAATGGCAATATAGTTCATTTTTTTCTATCATGAAAATGATTATACGTTAAAAATTTATTAAGTATACTAATTCGAGTAAAGCCTTTCCTCTGAGATTGTTATCCGTACTTCCTCACACTGTATTGGGGAGTTGGTATTGTAGTAAATGATCAGCCCCGTGTTTTCCTTCCCTCACAAGTTCCTCTAGCTGCCTTTTGGGGGGTGGTTCTGGAGAAGTATAAAATAAGAACGCAGAAGCAGCAATGAAAGCGCCACTTCCAGCACCCACTCCCACTACGGTGAAGTCCGGCGTGCACAGGTACAGCAGCAGAATCGCCTGCACTCTATGCCTTGCAATGACACTGGCCCCTTCCTCTGCTTTCAGGTATTGAAGCATTCCCGCACTTCCCGGCACTCATTTGATTTGGCCTTTGTAGGTCCAGGCCTCCTGCAGTAAGGGTACATCTAACTTTTCCTCCGCAAAGCAACGAAGCATCACAGCTGATGGTTCTTTATAGTGATGGAGATTAAGTTGGCAAATGATGCTGATACGAGCCCAGTCTCCAATCTCGTCATTCATCCATGAATTTGGTTTATCTCTTGGCATCTTCCGGGGTCGCATTGTCCACTTCGCCTTATAAGTCGAACGCGTCTCCCAGGTCAGGTGGCTTCATTTTATCAGTTGTCGTTGTAATGCATAATTGCATCGCTTCGATCATTCGGAACTGCCGACTTCCATATTTTTATCCATGTCAATGGTATCATATATCACCAATAAACGGCCCCATACAAGATCTTGTTTCATCAACCTTTCATTGATTTTAAATAGGCAAACAATAGAATAGTCAGATGAACGTTGTCACTTGTTATTGTCGGAAATATCCCGGAAAATTTCGCGATATTGCAAAGGAAATTACGGCAAGTACTCGCATCGAAAATAATATTTTGAAAATTTCCATGTGAATAAAGGTTTTTTGGAAACTGCGAAGCTTTCGGTTATCTTTTTTGTTATAGATTACTTACATCTTAAAGAAATGTTGTCGGCGGTTAGTGTATAATGATTTAGGCTTCGTGGGCAGAGGCTGGATGAACAACTCCGTGGTCACACGACATTGGCAAAAACGACTCCATTCAAAAACATCGGTTAATCCATTCTTAAAAAAAACAGATACATTGTGACTTTCCATGATTTAACTCTAAACGGTTATATTTGGACCAAGTGCAGATTTTATCAGAATTAATGCATGCTCTATAATCTTCAAGGAGCTCGATAGAAGGGTCAGACATAATTCTCGGCAGAAGTGATATAAGATTTTACACTATCGATAGCAGTTCGAAAATTGTTAATGAATAAACTAAAACGTAAAGGTCCCAATATGGATCTTTGTGGGACCTCACGTGATAAAGACAACGGTACGTTGTCAACCTTGAAGGAAATTATTCAATACATTATTGGCTGTTATCCAGACCTAAAATTGCGGGAAAGCAAAACCTTCGAAAAATCGAAAAGAACTGGTGGTAAATCTACTTTGGTCCATAGCAAGCCTGAATATTTGACTGCTAGCTTATCTAAATAGGAAAGAAAGAGCCAATTTATTTATCTATTAAGGACAATGACGATGCGAGTTCTACTTATATATTTGATGAAAGATAAAAAGGGATAATCACTCCATTTAAAAGTTTAAAAGAAGGTTCATTATACATATTTGCTTTATTCAACTTTGGCATCAATAGTTAGATTGACGGAGACAAAATAAGTAGCCAAAAAATTCAAATTCAAATCTACCTCTTGAAACGAGGGGAAAATGTTTTCACAGCTACACATCCAAATTTATTCCTTATTTGTGTGCATTTCAGGAAAAGTCGCAGATAATTTTTTAAAATTCCCTTACAATTAGCTAGGCCAGACAAAATACAATTAAGTTCAATTAGTTGCTTTTATAGCTTTCGCGGAATATCTCTGAATTTTATTTAGTAAAAATTAGCAATTCCGAAAGTTATAAAATCTCCGAGGTTTGGAAACTACTATTGTTCTTTCTTTCAGTCTATAATAATCGTCAGACCTTTTTCTTGGAATTAAGTTAAAAAGAAAGATTTTTAGAGTATATTTTTGTTTACATATTGCATGACCACGTGGATACGTGGTAAAAAAAGAGTTCAATATTTTTACTCAAGGGCAGCTGATGGCTTGTAGTTTAGAAGGTTTTGTCTGTGTCAGAGTGGTTTAAAGCCTACAGACTTTGGCTACGCCGAAGAACACATGCTATTTGAAGACGTCTTCACTTATGTGTTAACTGTAATCAGTATGAAGTAACTAGTAAATGAAATTATATTTTTCTCTCACAATTTGAAAAACAAAAACAATTTCCAAAGGCTAACAAGAAGGAATTTATGATATTTATGGAACATTTGATAAGGACATTGATGTAGTAAAGATATTATATTATATATAATCACTAGCTTCCCCGTACCCGACTTTTGCCGGGATATTTGTGATTTAACTTGTATAGTAGACCTTTTCTAGAGGATGATAACCGAATACGCCAACATTCTATCTTATCATCTTCCCATCTTTCCGTCTTCACACCCCCATCTTCTCCGGAACTGATATAAAGCCTACAAACTTGAAATCTGGCAGGTAGGTTCCTTATAGGATGTAGGCATCCGTTAAGAAAGGATCTTTCGAAATTCAGCCCCCTATAAATATACATTTTTGAAAAGTACTTGTCGAGACCAATTTTCTGATACTGAACCTAACTGGAAAACACGGGTTGAAAATTTTGCGATTTTCTCTCGGATAACGCCTTCATTTTTCGCATTCCGGAGGTGATTTTTTCACTAATTTTTTAATTACTCCGGAATGGATAGTCCAATTTTAATGAAATAAATTGCAGTGGAAAGGTAGGGGATGTGACTTTCATCCCTAACCACATAGAGGTTCAAAAAATTTTATCCTAATCCACCAGATGGCAGTTTACGTACAAAGTTTTCTAATTTTGTTCCATCCAATTTCACACCCTAAATATGAACCGATTTTAATCAAATTCAGTATTTACAATCCTTTTCTAATCCTCTATTTAAATTATACGCAAACAGTCAGATACACCAAAATGTAGACAGAAAAATTACACAATGTAAATTTTCCACCAAATTGTCAGCCCGATTTTTCACTTTTTCACAAAAATAAGAGTTATAGATTTCGGAATGGCTTAAAAGAATCAGAAAAAATTAGTAGAGTATAAAATGAAAAGAAATTTTGAAAAGATATATTCAATTTTCAATATAATATAAATACAAATTTTTCCTATTTTTTACCGTTTTGGTACATATTGGGACGTCATATCTCCTCATGAGCTGTGTTCTTTTGTGCTATTTCAGATCAATGGAGATTTCATATTGAACGTCATAATAGCAAATATTTATGAAGACATTCAAGTATGAGGTTTTAAAAATGCATATAATATTGCCATGATTTTACCTTATGAAAGTGTCAAAATTAGAACCAAAATTAAGGCCAATTTACATAGCAGCAACATGTTTTTTTACTGAAAACCTGAACGAGATGGTTTTATTGATTGATGATATGTGTAAAAAAAGGACAAAGAATGAAGGGGAAAGAAAAATTCAATTCCAGCGGGGAAATTGACATTTTAGCCCGTAAAAATTTTGTTGGCATATGTTTTGTCTTTTTTCG
>QYTT01080985.1:0-23242 GCA_006980735.1 Dasypogon diadema | reverse complement strand
TATAATAAAGCGAATATGAGTACTTAGAAAAAAATTACATATGAGGTGGCAATTGAAATATTCCTTTACTACCGTATGCATTCACAAGTTCTTGAGAACGCAACGAGAGGATTTTGAAAGGATTTACGGCTACAACTGATGTTCCAATATATGTCTGTAAGAAATTATTATATAGTTTATATTGAAAACGAACGTGATTATATATTACGTAAATGCAATCACTTTTGTAGCGTTGGTGTAAATTACTAATAAAGCTGTCTTCGGATAAGTCCTCAAGTAAAACGGAATCCCAAGTTCCAATTTCTTCTTCCATATTTCAATGTCCAAGACACAATCTTCGTAATATATGTTCCTTTGATTTGACTCTGTTAGGCATATTCCTGTAAGTCGTAAATTGATTAAATTACAATAATGTTTTTGTTCTAATTTAACTACATTTGAAGTCGAAGTTTAGTCTGCCGACTAAATTTATGTTCTTTTAATAAGTTATTTAAAGTTATCGTTCATCATTTTGTAACTTTCCTTTCGAGTATGCTACAAGCTCTCGACAAATACTCGATGACTTACTTATTGCTTTTGAGTAACTTATAGCACAGTCTGTCTAGTCGCCACTAAAGTTTCTATCTTTTCCCTGTTGTAATAAAGCAAATAGCACTCAGTTGCTATCTGCTCCCTATTAACTAGAATTTCTAGAACGATGAGGGTCGCGTACTATTCCTTTTTGGCATTGAAACTTAAAGTATAGGAGTCTCGGTTGGATATTCGAAAGGGAAGTTTACAGAATAATATAGCCACGAGTGATGAATTGTAACAAATAAGGGTGATTGGAGTCTTGATTGATAACTTCCAGCTTTATAAATATAATACTTAAAAGTCCACGTAGAAAATGTAACAAATGTTGTTTGAAACTTCATGGAAAGGCAAACATGAGAAAGGCCTTGTGCTAATAATGCATTATTGGATTTAGCCTCCCAGAAGATTATTATTATATGTAAGTTATAAGTCAAAATTTAGATAAAGTTTTTTAAATGCTCCTACACGACAATTATCCTTATTTCCTAAATTTTTTCATACAGATTTAATTGCTTGAAACTTATTTTGCTGAAATATCTTATAACATTTATAACATCGCCCAAAATTATAACTTTGTTATTACCTTTTTCTCCCAGGACGATACTATCCATGTTTAAATAGTTTTACGGGATTTATATTCCATTAGATTAATGTGGCTGAGTCCTGTGGCGGAAAAGTGAATGCGCCTAAATGCCTGGAAAGCAGCAAAGCAGCGGCTTCTTGAAGTTCTAGCCAAATATGTTGATTCCATTACCTTTAAAGAAAAGGAGTACATACTAAATTTTGTAGTAAAGTAGGCTTTATAGGTATCATCACTTAAGTTTCAATGAAATATTCATTATTGTAAGTAGCATGAATTTCTTAGCACTAGTGCTCCTATGCATTTTAAAGTAAGGTAATACTTATGTGGAAAGAATAAAAAGGCAATTGAATTATTTTTAATCATGTAACGAATCTAGAAAAATATAAGCAAACCCTGAAAATCGATTGCTTCCCAAACGGGGTCTAGAATATTGGTATAATTAATTATGTATATGAATTCAAACCGTAGGCAAGAGAATAGCCACGCCATCTAGCATGTCTTTGTTACACGTGATTCATTGAGATAAACAGTGTGAAAGACCCGGTAGCATGGTGGAGAAAAAAACGAGCTGGAAGGTGATGGGAGGCTCTCTTTCTGCTGGTTGTTGAATCGAGATGGAGTTGTTAGGAAAAGTGCGTGACAAAATTTAGATAAGCTAAGAGCGAAGGACGCATAAGGCTGTAATGCATCATTTCGAATGCCACATCACGAAAGCGTCCTCTGACCGAGCCCCAAGGTTACAGGCACACAGATTTCTAAACCCCTCCTGTGCCGAGGCAACCAGTTAGTGTCCTTGTGTAGTGTGCACTTGTACGATATAGTCCCCGGAGGCGTTGATGACATCCGCGAGGACTACAATTCGGTCCGACGGTGCCCTTATATCGCGAGCACCTCCAAACAGCGAGTCCACAAATTCTGGATTTCCGCTGACCAAAACCTCCGCAAACTGTTCGTAGCAAAGTTCATTCCATTTGAATGTGTTCCTGAATCTGCTTCAGATCTGAATCATGCAGATCAGATCCTAGGAGCAGTCGTGATAAAAGGGCGGGCAGACGGAGAGCAGGTTCACTACGCCGTGATCTCCCAGTACATCTACCCATGGCCGAGAAATTGCAGTGTCCCTGTGGCAGAACACCCTGACGAATGCTTCAGCCTGACTGGCATGCAGAGCATGCTTTCAGCAACCCATCATCTTCCCCTTACCCATAACGCATCTACTGCTTGTGCTTGAAGGGGTTTGATGAAGTCCTCAAAGCACTCTGCCTTCAGTAGATGCACGATGGACGAGGTAATCAAGTAATTTGCCACGACTATCCAACCCTTCAGCCACAAGGAAAATATTCATGACACGACCTTGAAGAAGCACATGATGAAACGAGACCGGAAACAAAATTTTCCCTTGATGCTTTATCAGAATAGCAGAGTCTCTATGGCAAGTGGTATGGATATTAGATTCTCCACATCCACCCGGAAGTGTGGGGACTTTGGCCCAGAGCTTTCTTGATAAAGCGAATTGCGGTGTAGAATTTGCGGGATGTATGGTTGCGAGAATGCGTCGATCGCTGATAATTTTTGATTTAAGAAAATTCCCGGACCAACAAAAAGAGGTAAAAGTGTGGAGAATTAAAGTGAAATAAAAAGAATCGTCATTTTATTAGTTCATTCAAATAATTATACTAAATCGAACTGTTTTTAATATAGTTAAAACGTATAATTGCTGGCGCTTGGTTTTTATTTTTTAAAGTTAATGATACCTCTTCAAGTACTGAAAGTACGGGTCCCTACTAAAAATCTTTCCATCTGGGGCTCTTTTCCTAAAAATAGTAAAGTTTTCAGAAGAACATCATCCTAAATACCTACCCATATCCAACTAACACAAATCTATTCCTTTTTTATTGTTCTGGGAATTTCCTTTTTTGTTGTTCATACAAAGGGGCGGAGAACAAGGTCGGCTTCGGGACCAGTTATCTCTGCCTTATTTAAAATTAAAGGGAAACTTATGAGGATTCCAAATTGTGCAAGAAAACAAAATGTTAATTACAGCTTTGTTCGAGATATTTGCATATTTATGTGAAAAAGGGGTAAAAAAATTTCAAAATTTTGATTTTGAAAATTCCTGGCTCTTAAACGAAGAGGAGTAAGAGGGTGGATGGGCGATCATTTAAAAGCCAGTAGTCTTCCCTACTATGGTACTTAGTATAAGTTATACAGTCTTCATCGGAAAAAACGACCGAAAAATCTGCCCCACTCCCCTCCCATGTAATTTTTTGTTTGTCTCATGAAGATCTATCCCTGATCGCCTGATCGATCACTTTAGCTGGGACACCCTGTATACTTGCCGTAAACACAAAATTACTTCGCTGTTTTCTAATTCATGTCGTTTATCGCGTCTCACGTAGTGCTTTATAGATTTGTTTTCCTGGTTTTATATATATATAATAAAAAACCATCTCCTCCTTACTATGGTTATTGTGGTAATTTATAAGAATTTATGTGACGACCTACTTTGGAAAATAGTTCCAAGATTTTAAGTAAGATATATCGCGCTTTTAGGAATATTAACGCTATTAAAAAATAGAATAAAGTTTTAAAAGATAGCTTAAAATATTCAAAGAAGATTCAATTATTATATTATTATCTTGTTTAATCTACCTAAAAAATTAAAAAAGATGTCTTACCTAAATTCTTATACTCGTACTAGGTCCTTCGAAATCAAAACTGGTTTCCATAAAATCAAATAAAATTGGATTAAATTGCACGATGAAGAAATATTATTAAAATACCGAACAATTTCACACAGATCTAAAATAGCACAAACTCATATCTTTTGTTTTGTATCAACGGGTCAACTAAATATTATAAATTTTATAAATACGAGTATTAAATAATCACCACATTTAAGAAATTAACACTTTTATCAGTTAATTTTTCATATTGCTCACATTAATTTGAAGCGAAAACACTTTGCTGAGAAGCAACTCAATTTTAAAGTAAACAATTTCACATTACATAAAAGTTTACACGTCTTGGCAGTGTTTTCAATAATCATCTCATGAACATTGATTTCCGTGAGAATACTTTTATAGATTTTTCACGCACTGCAAGTAACATCAACACTATGCACTTGATATAGAATAAATCCTTGTCGTTTTCAGGTTAAAAAGTAAGAAATTCTTAATTGATAGGTTTTCTTGACGCTCCAACTTTGATTTGTATTCTTATTGATTTCTTGATAGGATAAAAATTAATGCACTATCCACTCAACAATGTTCCACTATAATGAAACTTGCACCTTTTGCCAAATCTACTTTTTTCGTCGAGAACTGCAGCTATGCAATTACTTTGCGTTCCACAGCATCAAATTGACCGTAACCTTGATAATATTATTTTGGAGAAACGAAATTATGTACTTATTTTACTTGATAACTTTCAACTTATTTAATTAAAAAAAATACATTTTGCACGTGCAAAAAATGAGTTTGCTGCAATAAGCTCTAATCACTGGGCTTTTCCACTGTCATGCAGGCAAATCAAACCCTTCCAGATTTCCATTTCCAGTCTCCATTCCTGAATTTCTTTTTCCTCCTTCTCATTAGGAGTATCAACAAAAGTATCTCTTGAAATTCAACTTAAAACAGTTTCCAATTACTAATGAAGGATGTTTTAATCTGTCTGCATATATGTCAGTAACTGTAAATAAGTGAAAGATATACTTCCTTGCACTTATGCATCGCACCAAGGCAGTACGTTTTAGTTTAGCTACAGAAGCTATAATAATTTTAAAATTTTAGCCCCACGAGTGTATTTTAATTATCTATTTTTATATACTACTGCCTCTCAAACCGATTAACATAATCAACCTTATTGGTAAATTCATTATTTTCCTGTTCAACTCAATTTGCGAAAAAGCTTCCAATGTTTCAGGTATCGAGCCAACCAACGTCACGTAATTGAGAGTTCTACGAAAGCTGCCTTATGGCTTTGAGAGCGGGCATGGTCAATGAAATGACATTTTATTAGTGCGTTTATTCGAGGTTTTCACATCGATGTTATTAGGCAAACAAAATAGGATATGTGAATAGCCTAGAATCAAAACTTAAAAAAGTTCATCTAGGTAAGGTTTCAGGTTTTTTAAAGTAAAACACATTTCTATACCTTAAAGAAACTTATTTGTTCTTTTTTTCTGAAATGTAAGTATACAGGATGACAGAGTTTCAAAATAAAACAAAATTTCACAAGTTAATTTACTTGGAAATTTATAAATATTCATGGAAATTCAAAAAGCTGAAACTTTACCTAGATGGACATTTTTGAATTTCGATTCCAGCCTACTCATATACTACAATAATAATTTTTATCAAGAGGATAAGAAATGTACACATTAGATCGCAAATTATGCAAATCAAGTGATTGTGATTGTGTAATGTCCCGGCATTATGGTCAAACTTCTTTAGAGTCACTGACAAAAACAACTTCACCGTCGGAGTTTGTCAAAATGGACAGAACAATCTCGAGGAATTATCCTGCAACGTTCTGATCACGAGGCAGGTACACTTTGACCACCTTAATGACCTTGTCCTTTAGAATGAAATCCAAGCAACAGACGAATTCCGAACATATCTCTGTATAGGCCGGGGATGTCAGTGCGAAGGTATTCGCCGCAATGATTGCCACACCCGAACCTCGACGAGATGCGGGTGAAACAAACATTGTGTACCCATTGTGCAAGTGTGCGTACTGTTCGAATCTTATGTGCCTATCTTGTGTTAAATACATCGTGAGATCCTGGTCCTTAAACTCCTGCTCGAGGATGCCCAGGATCTCCGCATTGCTTTTCCTCCGCAGAAGTGCCTTTAGATTTTCAGGAGTAACCCCCTGTAACTCTACAGTTACCTCAAAGTGGCTGCCGAACGACCAGAGTGGCTGTGCTGTTGCACGGCTCATAACCACTTCAAGGCAACTTCACTTCCCCATCGAGGGATTCCATCTTCATCTCTGAAGAGCAAACAGAGTCACTTGCGAGTGTCCACTGCCTCAAATACGGAGAGTCGGTCTCGATTGCTTCTCTTAAAGAGGGGTTTGGCGGGCGAAGGCATCTGCTTCCAAGAAACCTTCGGATTCCGCTTCCGCTTCACCAAATTTTTCGCATTGCGGAGCTAATGGTATCCTCCTCGTCAAAGCTCGTGTCGCGTCCCGGGATTGGACCGCTTCAAGTCATTTTCTGCTTTGCCTCTGCGGGAATTTCAAGCGCTCTTGGTATGGGGAGCTCTGAAAGAGTAGGGGTAGCACTGGGCTACTATTTCAGGAACCATTACCGCAGCAGAGATTTCTTTTAAAACGGTTTCGACCGCTTTCCTATCCCTTTTGGGGTGCTGAAGATCCCCTCCCCTCGCAAAGAGGAATACGGACCTCCCCGACCATTTCTACGAAAAGGCTATTAATGGAACTTCCATTTACCTGGGCATAGCTGAACACTGCGGTCTCTGCGGCGGAAAATCTCTGAGTAGAAGAGCGTACTACTTGTAGTATTATCACTTCTTGAATATTTGTTCCTTCGAAGTTTTAACCATATAACAAAAATTGAAAACAAAAAATGTCTATGTTCGAAATCAATTCTGACTTGGAAAAATTTTGACTATCTGATATTCGAGCCTGGAGAAGCACATCCCAGTACACAAAACCTCTCCAAGCTTAAATATACTCTACTCGAAAAAATTCACAAGTTCAAAATGTTACTGTTCGCAAAAATAACAAAAGTCCAAATTTGTACTTGTTATGAAAACAAAAAATCCAAACTTGGAACTGGGTAGGTGATACAGCATTGAAAACTCATTTCGATTGAACTTTAAATTAATTCGGTATAAAAAAAAATACCTTGACCTTTTGTTCTTTAACTCTATATTGCTTCAAATATACTTAAATACAACATCCTTTTTATCAGGAATAACTTGCAGTTCTAACGTCACTGGACATTGCAACCAATTAGATAAAAGCTCCTCGCAATATCCTAAAATCAATATATATATATATGTATATTATAAAATATCTTTCATCAGTAAAGACCATCCAAAATAAGTTAAATTTTTCTTCGCATCCATCCGATGAACGCGAACGCGTAAAGGAAAAATGTTTTAAAGTTTTTCTTTTCAGAATTAAGAAACTTTTAAAGTTTGTTGTCACCATTTATTTAGCGGTATCCAATACTACCATTTAGTATTGAAGGTTCTCACTATATAAAAGAGATTATAACAATTACAACTGCGGTCATGCGCGAAAAAAAACTTATTTTGGATGGATTCTTATAGATTTACCTATTAAAAAATACATTTTTCTAGCGGTAATTGCCTGCCGAATAATTGCTGCTATTCTGATGTGATTATGCTGCCTTTTAATTATGACTTCCGAACAAATTATTGCATGCCAAGTACCATTCATAAACTTACGAATAAAAATGTCCTCAATAGCGGTCTCTGAAGCTCGCAGGCCATCAAGTAAAGTAGCTGTAAATAAATTGTACTAAACTTCAGATATCTTAACTGTAAGTGCAACTTCCAAAGTTAGAAACAACTGATTCATTAAATTACTCTGCTCTTCTATATGTACTGCCATTGGCATAATTCTGGACTGAACCTTCTTTTCAAACTGCATTACGAAAAATGGAACTACTTTTACATTGCTCCTTCATTTCTGATGAGAATTTTTTCCTACATTAGAAGTTCAATTTTGTCCTTAAAGGACTGACAAGGTTCCCTATAAGCATTTTTTGCTTGAAAAACTAGCCTCTATTATATGTGAGGTCTAGTCAGCCTCGTCATTAAAGGTTTAGGGAGTATGTTATATAGTACTTATAGGCTTTTGAGAAAAAATTTTTGTTTTTGCATGTGCCAGCAATGTGTCAGCAAAAAGGTTTAGTCGATTTTGTTGAATACATAATACAATTAAAGAAGTTGCTGCGCTTTGAATGGTTCAGCTCAGGTCATAACGTTTATTGTGTAGCTTTGCCTTGTAAACCATATTTCACTCAGTCGTTATTCGCAGAACATCTCTCGGCTGTATTCAATCAGAAATTAATTAACAAATTATAAATGAGGAAATTACCGTAGGACATCTATACCTCTCTTTTATCTTCGGGTAGACACAATTTAGAGGAACTTTTGAAACTTGCGGACAGAATTTTCGAAGCTATGAAAATAAAACAATTTTCAAAGAAATAAATAACAATAATTTTTTTTTGTTAGTTCTTGAAGACTCTCCAATATAAGAAGCCAAAGCTTGTCAGCCGAACATGAGCGTCCCGTCACGTACGACCCCTAACGGAGCTCAGATGATATTAAAGGCCCTTGGTCCCCTCACCAGGTATTTGGGGCGCATGCGATTCTGTACCTGGTGGACGAGGCGCCTTTTGAATATTGTCGCTCCTGATTCCCTTGCCCCGCTCTCATGTAGTAGACGTGAATCGTCGACTTAGCCAAGCACAAGACAAAGCTAAGCGGATGGCCCACTCCACCACAAGTCCTCGGACTTACGAGGAACGTTAATCGGTCTGTGCCGAATGACGGGCTAATTAGCCGGCACAATCGACCAACATGAGATTCTGCAAGGCCGGAAAACCTGTGAAACAGGGTTCCTTTTTCGGAGCAGACCGTGCAGGTTCTTTGGACCTGTCGATTGTTGTGCGAAAGTTGATTCGGGTCCGTTCGACTATGATGCAGCAATTTAAATGCAACATCAGCGTTTTTAAAGCAAGTCGAGTCTGTCGCTCCGGGCTCAACCCCCTAAGTGTGCGCGCCACCTGGACAGTCCAGCGAACCTCGGCCGGTTTAAAACGACAAACATGGCCTGTATGGACCGTGCATTTATAATATCAAAATCCCGAGCGACATAATCCAGACACGACAACAGCCAGACACGACAACAGCCAGACTCGACATAATCTCGAAAAATTCAGACAAATTGATTTGGCCGCGCGATCTGGTGATGTCCTGCGCCATAGCGATAATTCCCCGCAAGACTGGGGTGTCAACTGGGACCAAGACATCCCCAGAAATGTCAATGACATCGCCAAGAACTGCCAGGCCTCCCAAGCCTGCGTCGAAACCTTGAACACTCACGATTAACGCGTCGCTTAGATCAGGGTAGAATCTGAGCGGCAGCTGGAACAACTGCGCATACACTATTAAGTTCCAGTCGATTTGGAGCTCTGGCCTGAGCCTGTTCCACGTCTGGACAGTATAGATAAGATCTCGAAGCCAGTCCGGGGAGTACAGCTGACGACTATGTAAAGGAAAGAAATTCTTCCTTTGTCCGTACTACGTAAACAAACGCACCTGAGAGGTAAAAGTGTCCCTGTGGCAAAACATTCGTTGGAGTGTACGCACTTGGAAATATTTCGCCCTCAAAAGCAGGTCGGGGAATCCTAAACCACCCACAGAAACTGGTACAATCAACTATTGAATAATTTCACTTTAAATAATTCAAGTACATATAAAGGTGTATAAAATTTTATATGGTTCCCAGCATACGTTGTTAATGATGAATGAACACATCTTTATCTGGATTTTAATACAAAAATCTTCTTGGCTATATATGACAATGTGAGGTCGAGTTAAATGGAATTTTATGCACCTTAATATTTAAGAAAAAAGTATGCCTTAGAAAATTAAAAAATATAATTACCTTGAAGGGGTTTCAACATTTATCTGATTTTTAACTCTGTAGTTCTAGTAATCGTAAACGGAAATTTGTACAAAGGCATTTTGTTAGTGATTTGAAAGCATATTAAGTCGTTTATTGATTAATTTACTGTTTACTAATATAACGTAGACCTGGAAGTGGCAATTAACACATCTACCGAGTTGCTTAAAACAGAGAGGCAGAAATACTACACTGAATAGTGCAATTGAAAGTGGTTTGGTAGTTCTAGTGTCAAAGGATTTGAGACCATTTTTTTTAATCAAACTAAAGTACCGCTATCTTGCCCAGTACTGCAGATTCCACAAATAAACGGACGGGAATATTATTACACCGTAACTAGGAATAGAAGTTATTATGCACTGTATGCATACTATTTATTCAAACGATGAAAACAAAATCAGGATAGAGCCGGTAAGTGCAGTCAAATTTCAGATGTCAATTCGGGGGCCGTTTCATTTCCTCGGCGGAGAGGGCGAGGAGGTTTACCCTGCTATTGCGGTCCCATATCCCTCGTACAATTTTTCCCGAAGTGTAATAAAAATAAAATAATAAATATTCCGAATTAGTTTGCGCTTTTCTCTTCGGGGAGATTTAGTAAAATAGCGAGAAGCTAAGGCCGTCCAGGGGGTTACAGGGTTGGGAGTTAGAGTATTAGTTGTTCTAATCCCTGTTTTTTTTAAAGAAAGGTTCTGGGGTGGACTCAGTCTTTCTGTTGTAGGAAACATAAGCGCTAGTTAAGTAGATACTTTACATTCCCTGCTTTCTGGAGTAAATTAATCAAACTTTGGAAATTTCACACTTAATGTGTTTAAATTACAAGTATTCCATGAATTCCAGGATTTCCGATGAGCAATTGTGTGAGGAGGATTTGCCATTTCATACGTTAAAGGACAATCTCGTTTCGGTGTTGGCCTGTAACGCCCAGCCTGCACTTTGAAATTTACGCCTGTAGTCTGAATGCATCTTTGCACCAAAACCGCATATGACGACACAGTTTTTAATTTTACCTATAAATATCCTATTCAGTCTTGCAAATACAGATTACTTTCCAAATAATACAAACCAAATTTGCAACCTGCATTATGAACTTCTTCTTATTTAAAACGGACAGGTTGAAACACTTTACACCTCAGATTATATAACTACACAGGACAGGGCCTAATGACAGATGGAGTAAGGCCACGGCCAAATGTTATTTTTCCCCTCGAGCATACCTTGTATTCCGTATACCGTGAGGTGAGTGTTTCAGAAAAGTCAAATAAGGTTATTATTGCCTAGAAAAATGTCAGATAAGCATAATGCGATCGGCTTAATTCTTGATTGACACGTACAGTGATATGAAAGTTGTGGCATATCTTGTTAATTATATAATCTAAGTTTTGCCCGTTGTTTCCGCTCCTTTCCGTTGTAAGCTCGATGTCTACAGCACTCATCTCCGTCTCAAACATCTCATCGCTTTCTTCATCAAGACTTCATTTTCCCTTCAACACACTCGTGATCTTCCTTCTCATTTACTCTAGGATTGCATAAAATCTTAAGCAGTGTGTTCCTGTTCGGAACAGTTTTGTTTTTGTGACCGGCGTCTTCAGAGTTTTTTCTATGTGGGACCTAGCTGTGCTCTATTCCGAGGGATCAAGAACAAGACAAGCTTCTTCTGCATTTAGACGTCATACATATGTCAGTGGATCGAGGACTACAGACTGTTTTGTGTTTTGGAATGTAACTTGTAGAGAAAAAGGATGAAGGCAGGTACGTTCCGCAGTACACAGTGGGATCCAATTTTACTTATATGCCAGATATTTGCACTGCAATCATGCCTGTATGTGACATTGGGATTAATCGTATATTTCTTCGACATTCTCGCACAAGACAATCATTCGCTTGATCACCTGTTTCAATACAAGGTAAGTAAATTCCTCAAGAAACTGGTAGTACTCAGTGGTGTATTTCCAGGAAATTCATGTGTCAGATCTAAGTGGTCGTCTTGTAATTTGTGCATTCATTTTAAATTCCTTATTGGGCTCTGTGGCTCTATGGATATTAATAAGGAGGACTAAATTGTGCCTGGACTTTAGGTAAATATAACGTAGTTGGGAGTAGACACCAATTTAATTCATGTATATTCTTCTAGTTGTACCTTCCACGGATTTCATTTACTTATTTGTTGGTGGTATAGCTCGGCGTTTCCTTCTTCATTTTCCTGGTGGTTACTGAACGCTGTTTGTGTGACGTTGATGTGTGTTTGTGGCGAATTCCTTTGCTTGAAAACAGAATTAACAGAAATCCCTCTTGGTTACATTAGCTTAAATAGCAAAGCTGATGTGTGATATAATAAAAGGAGGTAGAGACGAATCGTAAAACGCTTTTAGTTTGGTGACTGGTGAGGATATTTGATATTGAAAGCCAGCCAAAAATGGTATGGCAACTGTATGTCGAAAACTATATTGAGTAGCAATTTTACTGTTGCTATATTTGCATTAATAAGATGTATTCCCTCCATGCATGTAAGATCACGTTAAACTGAGCCATATAGAAATCATCTAGAGGTGAGAGTTCAAAGCTCGCTGGGTTGGCAAGGGTACAGGCAAGAAGAGAAGGCGAGGTACCAGGGTTTCATTAGGTTAGGGACACCCAAAGCAAAATCTGTTTTTCTGTATGGAAGTGAGTCTCTAATTGGTTTCTCTCTGTCTAAACGGATATATTTTCATTTTTTAGAGGGGAAAGCTGTAAGCAGAGAGCTATCGGGAAGAGGGGAACAAAGCTCGTTTGACTTTCGAGCTTGGAGCATTTAAAGGAAAACTACAATGCGTAGGGCTTGCATATGCCTCAAACCGGCCACACACTATGGACTTTTATTCCAGATTAACGCGATCGTTCCAAGAACCACCGCGTAAATCTGAAGTGCGCTGGCAAAGTCTGTCGGTTAAGTCTGGAACGAAAGAAAGTCTTATTATTGCGCAAAGCTATAAATGGAGTGTGTAAATTAACTTCGGGTAAATCTAGAAAGTGTTGACCGGATTAAATCAACTCTGTTTACTTCATGGAGATGGTCAACTTATCCGATTATTTAAGTCTTCTACGAGAAAATAGATGGCGCTGAACAAACAAAATGGTTTTTACAATTATATGAATGTAAATATTTTATGTTGCAAGGAGAAAGAATTATGTCGAATGAAATATCTATAAATCTGTGTTTAATCCGGATTTTAACTCGGACGGTTTCCCTTGCCTATGATCATAACAATGCGCATATACGGTTAATAACTTATCTTATTCTTCTTACAAGAGCTTATTATTTCCATGATTAGATACAGTGCTTTATCTGAAGATTCAAGAAGAAGAAGACAAAGTGTCAACTGTCAACATAGCTGGAAATGTGCTGTACTTTTTAAGATGCCGAAAATTCGAAAAAAGAATAATTTGCATAATGAAATGCAAAAGCAGGGTAAGGGCTTTTAAAGCTATATCGATATTCGGATGCTGATACGGTATTTTTACTCCACATTGCCCAAATGTGGTCATAGAAATTTTAAGAGAAAAGTTTTATTTGGCTGGCATGTCAGTGTTTAGAAAAGCTGAACATGTTAAGAAGTGCGGCCCACAGTATTCTTGTTCACATGATTGATGACAGTTTGTAAAAGGAGCAAAGACATCCAAAACAGACGGAATTTTAAAGCAATATCGTAAAAGGAGCAAACCACGCAGACCACGAATGACATTTGCTAAGAAGGAGATGCAGGGCCGCGGTTCTTACTGCGAAAAGCTAACGAATATAGCAGTTTTTATAAGGAAGAATTATATTCCATGTGCGCAATGGACAAGCAGAAGTCAGCCTTTTTAAGATGCTGAATAGCTAAATCCCTTCTTTACAGAAAACACGTAGGGCGCAACCTGCAACTCGTTTCTGTAATGTTTGGAGAAGTCCTCTAATCAATGACGTCGAACGAATTCATAGTTTTCAACTCTGCTAGTTAAGTTTATTCGTTTTTAGAGGTACTAGTAGAGAAAAAGGTGATGAATTGTACGGAGCGTGGTATGGGGTGAGAATAAATGTGATGCTGTGCTGCTACCTAGGGGAACTTATTTCGACAAGATACACGAATTCGAAGTAAGAACGCCCTCATACTGGTCGTTTGCTTCCTTGGATTAACCTTGTAGCTGTTCGTAGTTTTAAAAATGTTCCTTAAAATTGCCTTAGTGTATGATTTTCGACAGTTAGTCACATTTGCCACTTTTAATTATAACAGATTAAAAATTTTTATTAATGGCTTTCAGGAATCCTCTTTAACAAGGACTTCGGTCAACACATTCTTAAAAACCCTCTGGTTATTACGAGTATGATAGAAAAATCAGCCCTTCGTCCCACAGACGTGGTGTTGGAAATCGGACCGGGAACTGGAAATATGACAGTGAAACTTTTAGAGAAGGCAAAACAAGTGATTGCATGTGAAATTGATGTTCGACTTGCTGCTGAACTAGAAAAACGCGTGCAAGCCACGGCATATCAATCAAAATTGAAAATATTAATTGGAGATGTTTTGAAAGCAGAATTGCCCTTTTTTGATATATGTGTAGCCAATGTTCCCTACAAAATAAGTTCTCCACTTGTTTTCAAATTACTTTTGCACAGACCATTTTTCAGGTGTGCAGTTCTTATGTTTCAAAGGGAATTTGCTCAACGGCTTGTAGCAAAACCGGGAGATAAGTTATATTGCAGACTGAGTGTTAATACTCAACTTCTGGCCAGAGTAGACATTCTTATGAAGGTAACGTGTAACTGTGCAAATCTTAATTGTCTAACAATTGTGTGTGTTGCAGGTAGGGAAAAATAACTTCAAACCTCCGCCTAAAGTGGAGTCAAGTGTTGTCCGCATTGAGCCCAAAAATCCACCTCCTTCCGTTAATTTCATAGAGTGGGACGGTTTAACACGCATTGCATTCTTGAGGAAAAATAAAACCCTTAGTGCAGCGTTTAAACAAACATCAGTTTTGGAAATGTTGGAGAGAAATTACAAAGTACACTGTTCACTCAGGAATATGGTATGGGCACCTTATTGCATATGCTGTAAAAGGCTAACTGAAGTCTTCTAGGTTGTTCCTGAAAATTTCAATATTCAAAGTAAAGTTATTTCAATTTTGCAAGGCCTGGGAGTGGACAATATGAGGGCGAGAGTCATGGATATTGATGATTTTATGAGAGTTTTGTATGGCTTTAATTCAGAGGGAATACATTTCAGCTAGAAGAAAATCCATGCGCAGATATTTGAAGAGGTCCGATTTTTTATTTTTTTTGTCTTTAGTTATATATATATATACTATTTCGTTGTTATGTATACGATTGATGTAAAAAATAAGAAAACAGAAAAAATTATGCAAATGCAATTTTTCTGCGAGGCAAAGGATAGAATTAAAAAAAGTGGAAGATTTTATAGAGGATGCCCCAGTTAAAGTGGACCTAACACGCATCCAGTGCTTGTTCTCCACAAAACGGACCAAAAATTGTATGGGAGGTGGAGGGGCGCTCCTAACAGTTTCCAAGATAACGGCACTTGGGTGTTTTTGGTGGTCTTTTACGATGAACATAGTTTAGTTTATACGAATCCAATGCCATGGCATCGACCAAGCAATAACAGAAAGACTAGTCAGCTCCTTAGGCAGACCGTGAACGCTTTTTCTCTACTTTTGGCCCACCGATGCCTCGCCTAAGAGCTGTAGACTGTGAGGTATTTATTGCTTGCAGTACAGAGTGAGGATGACGGAAGGTCTCAGGCGAGGTATTGATGGGCAAAAATTCGTTTGTTTGCATTAGGAGCTTAACAGCCTTTCTGTTATTACTTGGTCGATGCTATTGGCTTGTAAATGAGTATCTAACAACTCTCCTACACCTGCTATGAATTCTTAAAATCACAATTTTACATTCCTTTTCCACATAAACGCGCAAATTTTTCAAAAAAGGCTAACTTTTCTTTACATTTTCTTACACATTTTGGAATCTTCGTTTTCCTTCTTCTTCTTCTTTGATGATTTAGGAGTCAAGCACGACTTGGCTCCCAGGGACTGCCGGGAATATTAGGAAAGGAGGGTAGAAGAAAATTCTAGGACTTTTAACTGGACATGAGACGGGTATCTATCTTAGCTTATCGTTTTCGTATTAACCCGTTTCCGCCGACAATATTCTGCAACCCTTTCTACAGACAAAAAAGGTGGAAAGTTTCCGAAACAATGTTCTGGAAATTTCACCATTTTTTAGAAAACGAGCAGGATGGAATTGCTTTCAGCAGAGAACCCTACGTACTTATAAATTTCATTCATTTATATAAGCTATTCTTTCCACCACTTTAGTCAAGGCGGAAAGTACACGCACATTTGGGAAGCAACATGAACTTTCTGCCCATTGCAGTCCAGCAGGACCATAAGTAATATTGCTGTGCTGGAGAAGAAGAAGAAGAACCGAAAGTGAGGTTCGGTTCGGTGGCAAATATTTTTTAAAGTTTGTAAAAGAAATGTTTGCTGCAGCAGTCCTAGGGAAGAAAGCGTTTGTAACAAGCCCAGCTTGTTTTCGCACCATTTATATAGCGAGCACCTTAGAAGCTGCGCGGAAAGGCACCCGTGAGAAGGCTCGGAAAAAGAAAGTAAAAGTGGAAGTAAAAAAAGTTGGTTTTATACCGCACAACCTTAGAAAACAGAAGAAGTACGAAAGTTCAGGAAAAATATTGTTTTAATAACGAGAAATTTAACAGGCTCAATTCGAGAGAAGTTAATTTGCACGTGGATGACTCTTGGAAGGCAGTCCCAAAAGACAATGTTTATATTGGCAAGTATTACAGATGGGAGGAATACTCATTTCAAAACGCAGTAGAATGTCACAGAGAAACGCACCACCCAACAATGTACAACGTACCCGATGCACCGCTGAATGTAGAAATCGAACTAAATACCCTAGCAGAAAAGGCTAACCGATTTGTAGACGACTTCAAAAGAGTGGTTGCGATTCCGCACAAATTTGATCATGGGGAAGTTAGGCAAATAATGGTCTTTGCGAAGGATCAAGTATATTGGTGATATCCTCAATCAATAAGGTATAATGAAGATATTTTCAGGAATATGTTCAAGAGGCAATTCAGGCTGGAGCGACATTAGCTGGTGGCAATGAGCTTATTAAACAAATTCAAAGTGGTGAAGTGCAGCTTTCTGACTACCAATACATTATAGCACACCCAAATATATTGCCTGATTTGGTATTTTTGAGAGGGATGATGAAGAAGAAATTCCCGAGTTCCAGGAACGGTACGTTGGCCACTAATTTACTGGAGGCTGTAGATAGGTTCTCCAATGGAATTAGTTATGCTGCCGCAAAGGATGAAATCCAAAAAGATTTTGGTCTGATTTCCACGAGTATCGGATCGGTATTTCATATTATTTTTTTTTTTTCTGTGCACTCATTCGTACATATTTTACAGTTAGATATGGAGACTCGGAAACTTGAAGAAAACTTCGTAGCACTTCTTCGAGATATCGACTTGGTTCGACCGAAGAGATCAGGGAAGTTTATCACAAGAGTTTTGTTGAAGAGTCCGCCTAGTGGAGAAACTCTAAAAATAAATCCTTTTGTATACATAAATGAAGAGTGGCAGAAAGCCTCTGGGCACAAAGTAAGTGCCGCGGAGGAAGAACTGGAAGTTAGTCAACAAGTGCAGTAACAAAACGAATATGTTAAGGTTTTCAATGTGGGTTTAGCGAAAATAAATCTTGCAAATAGAGTTTAAATAAGTATTTGTAGTATAGTAGTTTAATTTACATGAGTAGCGCACATTGCGCGGCTCGTGGTCTTCTGGGTTCACTGTGTAAATTCGCTCAGTTACGCTTTGTACCTTCAAAAATTTGACATTTTCCAGGCAAGGCAAATCCATTACCCAATTTCAATTTTGCTGAGTTTAAGCAATTTGAACGATTTAAGCAATTTATATTCCGTGCCAAATGATTTAAAAATATATTTCTTTTGATAATTGACGTAATTGCTTTTACCGATTTTACATAAAATGGGTACGTGGTAAAAAGGTTTGCATCCACTGCCTAAAATTGTTTAAAATTTTAAATTTGACACTCCATCCATTTATATTGAAACGTCAATGGGTTAACCGCTACAAATTAGCCACGGTTTAAGCTACAAGCTTGGCATGGTTTCTAATTTGAACCGCCATTTTGTGACGTCACTCTGGATATTCTCACATGTTTTCAGTGGTGACGACTTTACAACAAGTGGTGTAAATCTAAGTTCTAAAATAAACGCGGATTCTATTATGTTAAAAATTACACAAAAAATTCATTAAAAATCACGTCTCTTTTGCTCGGTAACAAAACAATGTAACTTTTTTCCTTCCTTTAACAATGACTTAACCTCAATTTATCCAGAGCGACGTCACGGTTTATAGCAAAATAAAAATAAGTGAATAATAGAAATAAAGGTGATTTGTGGAAATTAAACAGTGTTAGCATTTAAAAGACGTGGTAAATGGTAAGTGTGTAGCAAAATTTAAAAGTTCCAGTCACCATTATTATTAACTTTTTAGAATAACCAAGTAGGAAGGCAAAATTTTAACTTCCTGGATGTAATCTCTGTGCGAAGACCCTAAACTGTTAATATCTCAATTGCAAGCGAGGGGTACTTTGGCTAAGGAACTTAGGTCCAAGGGAGTATGACAGTGGAATTTTCCAATTATGTGGCGACGAAGAAAAATTATTTGGTACTGCCCGGGAAAAATAATGAAGCCCTTAAAGAAAGCTGTACCTTATCAAAAAAAATGTTTTTTTTTTGGAACGGGGAACCTTCTTTAATAAGAGTAAATTAACGATAAAAGAGGTATTTTAATACTTATATCTTTTTAAAACTGTATTTTAAATACGAAGAGGCACGTGGTTTTTGATATATTTTTTCTTACAGACTTTAATGTTCGTTTATCTGTGGACCGAATGGGTTTACAACTTGGAGTAAATAAAAAAAGAGATTTGTATATCATCGCAAACGGCAAGGAAATTGCTACGAAGTTGTCACCGAGTACGTACATAGACGTGCTAAGAAACAAATACGTAAGTTATATCTTTATTTAAATAAGTTTCTGTTCATTACATTAAGTTAGCTACATACTTTGAAAAAATAGTTGTTAAAGTTCTAGTTTCCCCTTTTATGGCGAAAGCTTTTGTGAATTGTATCATAACGTAGGGGGAGTCTGCTGTACCTTTGAACGGTTATACCTCTAAAGTGTGTCAAGAGTTTTATTCACTTTGGGCAGCTTCTCGTGATTACGAGGAAAAGTAGTGATACATAACAGTTAAAATGTTAGTATTCCCCATTCTTCAATTGACAATTCGAGTTAGTGTTGACCTGAACTTGATATTTACGCTTTAGTGCATTTAAAGTAATTTTTGTGTGGTTTATAATTTATACCCTATATGATAGATAGAACCAATAACGCTAGAGCAGAATGAATTATATATTTATGCTCAGAATATAAAAGCAAATCGATTTAAGCACGTCTGTCTGTCCGTCTATGCGTCTTTGTACACGATAACTCGAGAAAGAATTGAGCTAGAAGGCTGAAATTTGGTATATATTACTTTCAGAAAATTTGCTGATCTAAGTTCGAAAATGGGGCGGATCCCCCACTCCTTTAATAGGCCGCCATATTGAATTTTTGGATTATTGGGTATAATTCAAATAGAGAACAACTTATAGCTCTCAAATTTAGTAAATAGCAGTATTATGAGACGCTTAACCAATAAAATGAAAATAGCTCATATTCCCCCACTCCTTGGTCTGGTCGCCATATTGGATTTTTGGATTATTGGGCGTAATTCGAAGTGGAAGCAACCTATCACTTTAAAAGCCTGTACAGATGAATTTTATGAGATTCCAAGTCAAAAAAACAGAAATAAGCCATGTCCCCCTCCCCTTGGTCGGGCTGCCATATTGAATTTCCAGATTATTGGACAAAATTCGGAAAGGAAACAACCTATCACTCTAAAATTTTGTACAGAAGAGTTTTATGAGATGAATTATATTTACATCATATAGGGTATCAAGTAATCAGCCTAAGGCTTATTCTATATTTTATGTTTGTGCTATAGGATTGTGAAAGCAAGCACATATTTATATGTAAATTGTATCTGATTTTATAAGATATGTACAATTGGCATTTGTTCTTTTTTACATGTTTAAGCTTACTATATATTGCCAGTGAGTTGTTTTTTGAATACGTCTCGCTTGTTGTACCTTGAAACGGGTTGCCTTATGTACCTTGGAACAATTAAATTACTAATTAGGTAATTAACTTACTTTACATCGTTCGAAGTAAAACTGGGAAGAAAAGAACATGAGTTAAGCAAAACACTTGGAATAAAGATAGGTACCATCCGTACCGTCACGCCAAGGTGTTCAAAACTTCTGGGTATGTAACATTTGGATACAGATATGTACAGTGCTAGAAATGATGTAAAAAAAGTATTTACGTATGAAGCAATTGGTTTATTACTGAATAGTACTAGAATTATCCTATCAGTTTGCAAAAGCAAATAAAAAAAGGATCCTTAGAAATGACATGAAAAATAAATTGCTGGGGAAAATTGGATGAAAAACTTATGGTGAAAAAATATCGTTGTGAAAGCCTAAGGCAAGAAGCCTGTCAAGATGCACAAATTTCAATCGCCACAACGTAAACCAGTTTTTCACTAATCTAGTGGATTGTCATAAACGGTTTGGTCCTTTCTCTCCATGAAGAATCTACAATATGGCCGAGACAGGCTTATCGACTGCATAGAGTCCCAATAAAATTTTAGCTTCACGAGACTTGAATCAAGTAGGAGCTTTAACTTCCGCTAAACGCGGGAATAATGTGTGCAATCGGTAACCATATACTACCTCTATTTATATTTCCTCCCGCAAATCCATCCGGGTGGTGAAATGAACAAATTTCCTTAAAATATATAGATAATTTTATTTCAACCTCGAGACCATCAGCATCAAATCCCATTCTTTTAATTTTTGACAACTATCCAAGTCACACTTCAGTAGAAGTTGTAAAAAAAGCAAAGGAAAATAGCATTGTTTTATTAACATTCCCAACACATTCGTCTCATAAACTGCAACCTTTGGACAGAACTGTTTTCGGACCTTTAAAATCTCACTATAACCGTGCCATTGATGTATGGGTTGCAAATATTCCGGGAAAACCTTTTCTATTTCTAACATAGCAGAAATTTTGGGGGAAATTTATTTTGGAGCATTCAACACGAGTACTATTGTCAAAGAATTTTCAATTCTGGACAACATTTTTCCAAGATGGGAGATAACAATTAGTTCAGAGCAGGTACCAAGGAAGGAATTAAATACCCTGAAGGGGACTTACATACTACCCTATGTCTTCCATAGGCTATGAAATAACTGCACACAAGTCATATACCAAAATAAAGGGGAAGTTTAGAGGAATTCAAATAATCAGTAAAAATGGTAGGTTAATGGGGCATTTTGGGGGAAAAAACCCCAAAAATTTGAAAAAATCACTTGAAATTTGACCAATTTTTGAACTGTAAGGATTTATAGCTCCTGATCAGAGAGGGGTACACAGGTGTTTGTAGGATCGTTAGAACAAGTAAAGGGTTCTCTGTGGAATGGCATCAATATTTAGATGTGGTCATGCGGCTTTCGCTAAAAATGTTAAAGGGTGTTCAGTGAAATTAGTACATCAATACAGAAATCGCTGTCTCCCTCTCAAACGAAGCATTTTCGCCTACATTTATTTTGCCATTGGCACCCCAATCTCAAAAAGCACAACTGTGAATATAGCTGCCCCGCAAAGGTAAAAATTTGCCAACTTTCAGTTTCAACTTATGCAGCAGCCGCAGTCGCAGCTGCCCATTAAAACGAACTTCAACCAAAAACTTATATTTAACTTTTCACAGCTCTGCATCATTGTAGTAATCCTCACTTTACGCAGGTAACGCAAAACTCTTTCGTGTTATAAACCACACTGATGACTGCATAAGAAAACTTAAAAAGCTTGAGCTCAATCCGCAGTAAACAAGAATATGCAAATCGTGCCTGGAAATTCTTTTTACAGCACCTATATCGAACAACTTGAACTACCACTAAGGAATTTCTCCAGATATTTTATATTTAAATTATACGTAGATGTTATATTGACGAGATCTTCTTGTACAGAATTCGATATGGTTTTTTATGTGGTTCAGAATTGTTCAATAAGACTAATCTTAACGTTTCTATAAGACAGACTCGTGTCTTACAATCTACATTTAGAATACTGATCGGTAGGAATAACTTATTATAAAAAATTTAATCCTGGGTAAATTTATTATATAAGCAAAAAAAACCTGTGTAATTATGCCCCCCGCCTCCTTTAATGCTTTCAATTTAAAATTTAGTAAAACTCCAAAAAAAAGTTGGAAATTTGGCTTTTTTCTGAAGTTCGAAATTTTATAACTCGTATTGAGAGAAAAGGGAAGGGGTATAATGGGCTTGATAAGGTGTGTATGAAAACGCTTCAGGGTGTTAAGTGAAAAGAGTACCCAAAAACACAACTCCCCTCCATTCTCAGAAATGCCACACTTTACCCCCCTTCACTCTATTCCATATTCCCTCGAGAGGTTTGGCTTCTTAAAGTGGGACACCATGTGTATTCCGAATCTGCAACATGCATATACTTTTTGTGGAAGGCGCATCACCATTGATGGTGTAACATTTAGCAAATCCGATCATAATCTATTTGCCTATTTGTGTTTTTAATAAAAGTAACTAGATACAATAATTTTTTTATATATATCTTGGGTTGAATTTTATTTATTTCGGGATTCTACGTATATTATGCACATTGTTTTTCAAATTTAACTTATTTACTAATTCAACAATTTTATGTTGTTTGTTTTTTATATTATTTAGAGAAGACTGGCAAATGAATTCATGTTTGGGTAAAATAAATAAACATTTTCCCAATTTAATTTAACAGTTTAGCAAAATGATTTCACGTTCCCACAAATTGAATTAACTTCAAATTCTCTCAAATTTTAGTAAAGAAGATCTGTAAAGGTCTACACTTTAAATAAAGTAGTTCAACTAAATTTTTGGTCAATATCAGTCAAATTCGAGAATCACAAAATTACCAAAAGGGTATTTGATAGTAAGGTCAAACTTCTAAAGTTTCGGATGTGTTTTAATCGGTTACCCAGTTACATCTTCCCTATGAACGTGATAAATGTGTTTGATATCATAATCAATACCACTACTTCTCAATTGAATTCCTTTCTACCCCGTCTTATGGGAAAATTTCTAGCACGGATCTTTTGGCCAGTTTTTGCAAATAACCCCATCCCTTCGCTACAATT
>QYTT01080983.1:6585-17599 GCA_006980735.1 Dasypogon diadema | reverse complement strand
AAAAAAAAAAATGAAACAAAACATCAAGCGGGAGGTATCAGTTCAGTGTGAGTAAACAACAGTGTGGTGTGCACATGCGCGATTACTGCTTACTGACAATTCTTAAGTGGGGGAGTTAGCATCACGTGCTTTGGGGGTATTCTGAATTTATCTCTAAATTGTTAGTAAATAAATAATGACGGACGACAAGAAAGCGGTAAGACCTTAGCCTACAAACTATTGTTAAATGAATCTATATAAGCAACGCCAAACGATAGTAATTTGAGCTGATGTAACATGCTGCAGTTTATTTTTCTTGTTGAGCTTAGGGTGAATGACCGGTCAGAGTTGTTGATGTCGAGCCGGACCCGATTTAACTGTGAGAGCATCGTGGCGAGTCGTTATTTCCTCGTAAGATGTCACGGACACGTTAGAATTTTTCATTTCGAAGCTATGCTCTAAAGGAAAGCTAAAAAGTCTTCTGACTCTGGATTTCTATTCAATAAAGCAAAGCTGCTACAATCAAAACATCTATCTATTCTCTATGCAGACTGAATTTCATGATGAATTGACTTGAATACCAAAAGACGGGAACCTATGCTTTTAAGCATTTCACGTTTTGTTTACGAAGTCTCATAGTCTTTATATACTTTTATAACTCTACACATGCATGCTTATAATATCTACTTCGGGCTTAGTAATTTTACAAAATTTCCGTGAAGAGTTCATATGCAGATATTTTAAAAATCTTATCTGCATACATACTGCAATAAAAGCGAATAGTGACAAGAATGAAATAGAAATTAAAATTAAAATAATTAAAAGTATATAAATTGAGTAGAAAATAAGTTAGAACATGCCGTAATATATTAAGACTACGACGCGTGTTCTTTCTTTATTTGAACGGATATGTATATAAAATTCAAGATAGGTACATAATCCCGGAGTTCAAAATGCCGGATTTACGAAATTCCAGGATTACACAATCCCTCATTTGTAAATAATTTTATGGAATCCCCCAAATTGTATACATTGACCTTCAACCAGCTTTAAATAACAACAACGGATTTACTCGAATCGTGAAAAATAATGTTGAAACTAAAGTCATGGTAAAACGAGAAATTTTAGTTTCCCAGGCATATTGTTATTTTATACTTTTGGAATTTTTTAAACCTTTTCAAAGAAAATTGTTTATGTTCTCATGGAGAATACTTACCTAATCACATTATGCATTAAGTGTAATCTTACATTGACAAGAATGTGAAAAGTCTTGAACAGTCAGTCTGTCACGATAATCACCTAGAACGAGATCAAAATTGAGGAATTAGGGTTAACTGTGAATTACATTGCAAAAAGAAAGATAAGATTTGTAAGAGTTTGCCGTGAATTTTAAATCGTATATATATATATATAATATATATATAATGAATAGAAAATCCCTTTCTACAAGATTTAAAATAAAAACCAAAAAGGTGATTGAATAATTTTTGCACTCATTACACAAACATTTTGAAAAATAAACTTTCAATCATCATAGACACACACCTACTTTGCACAAAACTCTCATAAAGATTGAGTCTACAGCTGTGTTCTTTTGGGCAACAGAGTTATGAAAGCTAAAAAGAACGGTTGGAATCCATGGAGTATATGGATAATTCTTCTTCTTATCTTTTCCTCTTTTTAAGCAAACCCGAGATAAGTAAAGACCGTTATTAACTTGAAATTTATCTTAATGTCAGTTTTGCCCACATTAGCGCATATTTTAATTGCTATGATGAGCAAGATCAACTTTTCAACACAAAAACTTTCAATAAGCGCCATCTATTTCCCCGTAGAAGACTTAAATAATCCAGTAAGCTTTTTAACTCGATTAAATAACCGAGTTAATTTAACACGGTTAATGTATGAAAACTCTGTACTCTGCTGCCAAAAGAACGCAGCTTACATGTAAAATTTTATTTGTCAAGAGAAAGCTTTCAAAAGTTTAGTAATTTGCTAAAAGCATAAGTTAGAGGTCGCGAAATCAAAATCTTGCAATTTGTAAAGATATTATTTTAAATAAAAGGCATCTTGTTAATTTAATAAGAATTTATTTAAGATAAAGAAAGGTGTTATATATGCAATTTATCATTTAAAAGAACAAAATAAGAAGAGAATAAATATTTAAAAAGGAATATTCTATAAAAGTTTTGAAGTTTGGATTTTAAGTAAAAGAAGATTAGATTGGTCCGTGCTAAAGGTCCTTTTCAGGACCAAAAAAAGCCGAAAAAGATGCTATTCAGAAAACCCAAGTTAACTACGTCAGAAATTCGAAAATGCAGCCATTTCTCCCCTTCGAGACTAGTAAGATTCTCCTCAGGACCAAAAGGAACGAAAAAGGTGATATTTGGAAAACGCATCGGAAATTCGAAAATACAACCATTTTTCACCGCTAGGAAGAGGAAGGTCATTTTCAGGATCAAAAAGAATGAAAAGGATTTTATATTCAGAAAACACAAGTTTTCTACGCGCGAAATTTGAAAATGTAAACATTTTTCGCCTCCAAGATGAAGTAGGTCCTTTTCACAAAAAGGACGGAAAAGGTCCTTGTTTTGATTGTGGACGACGAATTATTTTACTCGCCGCTACTCTGAGTGAAATGTCGTTATTAAAATTTGCTAAGGCACATAAACCCTTGCAATTGATGCGCTGTGCTCAGGCTCTTAAACCAGTGCATAAATACTTAATTCACTCAATAATGCCCTTGGCAGCCTCACCAAAGGTAAAAAGTAAAAGGCTTAACTCACTATTGAAAACTTAACTTATTCTTTTCGCTTTTTATAATCCAAAAATGCTTAAACTAACAAAACCTATAAAATAACTGCACAATCATTAAAATACAAAATAAAACAGCTTAAGGTGTCAATTTCACCTTCACATTTTACCGGCAATTTGTTTAGATAATCATTTTACAACATAAATTTCCCCAAAGTGCATTCACCTGTATACGTCAGAAATTTTACTTGAATCATTTTTCTTTGATATTCAGGTGCATTCACCTCAAGAATTTTTTCCTGCAATGGTATGTAAAATTGCTGACAATGTACTTTATTAAGAAAAATCAAATTACATGAATTCAAATGTAAATAGAATTATGAATGCTAGGTAAAGATTTAATTCGGTTACGAACAGTTCTCTTCAGAAAACGTGGGTTACCCAAGTTAGGAGTTCGAAAACACAGTCCATAACATGCGTATATATATACATATATATATATCATACATACGTATATATAAAAGTTCATTTATATACAAAAGAAAATAAAACAATAATTAAGCAATGATAAGTAATTATTTTACTCTGTAAGAAACTGATTTTGCTGGAAAAATGGAATGGTCAATTTTTAAATTAATGTTTTCTTAAATAACTTTAAAACAATTTATTTTAAAATCATTAAAAAAATATTTGGGACAATATGAAAAATACCTTTCATTTGATATATCACACGGTACAGTTTGCAAAACTGTTTTTTTTTAATTTTCTAATTTGCCCCCTAAAAGTGACCCCCATATTCAAAATTCACTTACTTACTTTACACGTCCGTATTTGGATTACAAAAATTCATATGTGTACCAAATTTCAACTTATTCGGTCCAGTAGATTCGGAGCAAATTTGCTGTGACAGACGTACAGACGAACAGACAGACACACGAGTGATCCTATAAGGGTTTGTTTTTTCATTCGGACGTATGAAACCCCAAAAACCAAGAAATTCCAAGATTTCTTCGTGTTAAGCTACACCAGGTATGATCCACCAAAGCGGCGTGATCGAAGAAAGTGTGGAATCCTTAAATCAGTCTCTATAAAATATTTTTATAAGAAAATTTAACGGGTCCATAGTTCGTATTTGCCAGAAAACTTTCTTAAGTAAACATATCGGCTTTCTGCGTTAGAAATCTGGGCATAAAACACATGGAAACAGGAGAAATTTTTGCTAAGAGGCGTAGAGGTGACTGAACTTTCAGGTAGCTGAAATTCATTATTTCCTATCCAAAAATACAAAAAGGCAGTGTTCCGTGAGTGATTTAAGCATTAATAAAATTGCCCGATTATTTCAGAAGGAACATCTGGAATTGGAGGTGAAAAATAGTTATTTTAGAGCGGTTTTTTTTTATACGAAATTTAATATCAGCTTTAAAATGCCAAGTAGTGCTCCTATTGCTTAAGTATTAAGGAGTAAATTAAAATTGAAAAAGACGTTAGTAAAAAGAGTGAGCTTGTGTTACAGAAAAGAGTATATTCGCTGCGATCCGAGGCATTCTTTGACAAACTGAGGGAGCAATCAAGCAATCTACTTACACTATCCTTTGATTGTAAAAAAAAATCTACTTTTACTGAAAGTAGCCAACCAGGCAACATATTACAGCCGCCAGTTATATTTATTTAATTTTAGTATAGTTGAAGAGACATTAAAGTGTGCATTTACTCCAGAAAATGTTCATTTGTATGCTTGGATCGAAAAAACGTACCCTAAAGGTTCCAATCAAATTGCGTCTGCCGTACACCATCACCTGTGTAATACGGACCTTCGTGAGAAAAATGCAATTTGCCTGGTGGCTGATGGGTACGGCGGGCAAAATAACAACTTGGTTATGATGAGAATATGTTCCTACTGGCTTATTATAAATGCACCTGCTAACATAAAATCAATTAAGGTGATTTTCCCGGTTACGGGTAAGTATTTTAAAGGAAGTAGTTTGAATAAAACTCACACGATTATTCCATTCTCACAACAACAGGTCAAAATCCGGCGAAAGGAAGCTATAGTAAATCCGAAAGAATATATTGAAATATTAAGCAAACAGGAAACTGTTATAAAATTCGGTGAAGATGACTATGTTGTGCGCGTCTGCAAAAAAAAAAGGTTTCACAATATTTTACACCACCAGCGAAATGGCACTTCAAGTTTAGCATTGTCAAGCGATTTATTATTACCCGTTCCAAAAATCAGACCCCAAACGATTACAGGAGAATTTTACTATAATTCGGATATAGGATTAAGTTACCCCGTTTTGAAAAGAGGGAAAAACATTAGAGCAATAAGCCCTAACAATGTTAAATATGGGATCAACATAAAAATGGAAAAGAAAAGAGATGTTAATAATCTACTTACAAAAAGAAAAGAGATGTTAATAATCTACTTACAAAAACTTTGGATAATCTTGGAGAGAGGCAGAGGACTTAATTTTTTTTTATAAATGTGTTCTTGAATAAGATGAGTACACAGGAGAGAATGAAACGGATTTAATTTGTGAAATTCATCCTGAGGATGAAATTAACTAAATGATTTAGGCAATTTTAAAATCTGTATTATATTCCTTTGAACAATGCCTATTTTCTATATATTTTAAGTTTTTATGCTACTGTTGTTTGTTTTCTTCTTGAATTTTCCCTTATTTTTTGAATTTTAAATGTTATGTTTAGAAAGTTTACGCAAAAATCAGAAGTCTATAAATATACAATTGGCTGCTTTACTATTACCTATTAATCCCAGTTCAGATACAAAACTGCAGAAAAACTGTGCATAACTGATTTTGAATCTAGGTTTGAAAATAAATTAAAAGCTCAGCTTTTTTACATAAGTTCACCGTTCTTTTCCAGATGTACTTAGGTTTTTGGCATTTTTCTCAAAACACCACGATAAGAAAAGTCAACTTTTGCTTCTAAACTTTTGTCAACTTTTGGTTCTAAAACACTAACAGAAAAACGAAAAACTCTACCACATAACAAGTGAAAAGCTTAATTAGTTAGTTATAATAATTGACGAGTATACTCGTCTTGGAGAAATTGGCAAAGTAGTTACCATTTGGTATTGAAATTGCAATTTTAATAATAACAATTAAATAATTATTATGAAAAAACTATTTACAGTGTGACCAAAGTAGTTATTTTTTTCCTTTCTGAATGTTTTCTTTTCTTTTTGTAATTGTGGTGAACTGATACACTACAATTGTTTCTATTGGTTAGCTACTTTAAGGAGAGGTCTTATCAGCCATCCGAGACTGATAATTATTAAAAGACCAATGGTTTTTGTTGCATGATATCTGATATGAAAAATATCAGAAAAACAAATATAAATATGCAAACTTTGCTCTCAGCATGCACAAACGATACAATCAATCTTTCTACTCACCCTCTCCTTTTTCCTATTCACCTTTTTAAGGTCTTCTTTTAACAAATATCTTAATAAGTTTGGTCTAACGTTTGTAACACCTTAAAGGAGTCATCGTAGTGCCATAAAAGTTCCTACTCAGTCCCTAGATTCCAACTCAGGATCAAAAGTTATGTCGATTTATGCGTGTCCATCTGTCAACGCGATTGTGGGCGAACAGAGCAACGTAGAAAGCTGAAATTTGATATGTGAGTTTGATATTTTATTTGTGAGACCTCCTGTATAATGCAAAATTTTATAGTACTGCAAAATACACATTATAAAGGTACGAAGTTGAAATTCGATATATATATACATAATACCAATCCCCAACGTTCCACCGAAAATAAATGAATGTGGAGGAGGGGAACCCCCTTTTACTCCGCAAACAGTAATTTCATTATAGCTTGCGCAAGAATGAATGAAAGTTTGTGAAATTTGGTCCACTCACAGCTTCTTTATAGCATTTGAAAGGGGTGGTGAAAGTTCTACCAATATATCGCTTGATTTTTCTAACGCAAATTAGGTACGCACTTTATAAAGAGGTCACTACAGTTAACTGGTTACTGAAATCTGTACTTGAGAAGTTCCCAAAAATTCGAAAATATTAAATTTGCACGAAAAATTTTGATTGGAGAAAAACATCTGCTGCCACAGGTTATTACTGCCACAGACAGGTGGCAGCTCCAACAAAAATATATCACTTCAATGCAATGAATATGATTACATAAAATTTTGTGAAAATTTTTCGGAAACACAATTATAATATTAATCAAATATATGTATGCATATTTTAGGTCAAACAGTACCTTCTCTAAAAGGAATTACAACCTCATTTTGAGCATGAATTATACAGCTTTTATATTTATTAACAAAAGCAATAATAATTACATAATAAAAAGACAAATTTTCATAGATAATTTTAAAGCGAAACCTTTGCTCTGAATCATTTTAGCAATACTGACATATATTAATATTTCACTGATATAGACAAATCACAAAAAATAATAACATGTATAAAGAAAATTCTTAAATGATATGAAACTGCAGACATTTCAAACGTTTTCCATTTTAAAGAGTGTATATCATTAATATCAGTTATTTCCAGTGCTAATGATTACTCAAAACCCAATATATAATAATTAACACAATCCCTATTAATGATTAAATCTTGTCAACATATACATTAATCATAAGACGATAACTATATGATCCCTCCTCAGTACTTTGACGAATCATCAAAACATAATTTATTGTAATTTATAATAGCATGGCACCCTTATAAAACTCCAAGTACCCTCATCTATTCTTATGATTTCTTACCACTCTGAAAGGCAAATATATTCTCCCTTCATAGCAGCATAGACTCATTTGTTCTCATTATTCTCTGCAAACATTTAATTTCCCAAGTGTGATTTAGAATAAGTACTTATCTTTGTTTAACAATTTTATCATAAGCCTAAAATGTGTATTTGACGTCTTGAATTTTCTACCGATTGTTTTCACTTAGTTTAATAAATTGACTAATATATTCAAATCTTGTAATGTATTTGACATTTTTTCTCAGTTATTTAAAAAAAGGAAAAATTTTCTCGCGAGAATAAATTTATTGTGAACTTCAAATCTTGATTAAATTGATTGAAGTGATATTTATGTAATTGTTGATGTGAATTCTTGATTATTTATTTTTATTTTTGTGAAAAAAAATTCATATTTGTGATATTTTCAAAGTGCACAATTATTGTTGCTGTTCTTATTCATTCAACTCCCGCAAGTAAAACACCCTTGCCGCTTATTTGTCATGGTATATGTTGTTATAAATCTGTCCTGCCTTAACCCGATTACGTTTTTTATAACAAAATTCGTTGAGTATTTTATGGCAAGATTATATCAATATAACACAGATTTCGTAATAAATAAAGCTACTGCCATTCTAGACGCACTAGTTTGTCGAATTTATTCAATTTAGTGCTGGGCGATATTCATCGATGTTTTCGAAAAGTCAATATTTTTGCCTCGATGTTCGATATTTTCGCATCGATGTCGGATGGATTCGCTGGTTGTCATGCGCTAAGCGGAAATATAATAACCGCCCATGAAAAATACTTAACACTAGATTTACGGGCTGAGCCAATTTGACTCATTTAAAATTTTATTGCTATATATATATATAACTTAAATATTATTTCTTAAATACATTTGTTGGTTTTTAGTTGCTTAATGAAATATAGGTAAACATTTATTCCTCCCCTCTGCCGAGCCCATCATTTCTTATTTTCGAATGTAGTATACCTATTTCCCCGGCTATGAGCCAATTTGACTCATAAAATAATTTAACATTTAATCTGTTTGCACATGAGATGTATGGCTTACATAAGGAATCAGAATTCTAACACAGTTTGGCAACACAATTGGCTGAAGAGGTAAGAAGTAACTATAGAGACGATGTCGAAAACATTTCCATTCCCAGGTCGAAAATTCATACTATTGACGCACGGAAGAATTGTCAAGTTTAAGCATCACGTAAGTGAAATAAATGTAAGAGCCTTTGTGCTAAATGTAATAAAAATGTTTGCGGAAAATGCATTTCAAAAACAAAGTTTATATGTAAAAAATGTTTTCAATGAAATCTTTAATAATAAATCTTTCCTTTAAATTGATTTGGAACTGTTTTTTTGCAAAAAGCTTCAATTTTGTTGTATGAGTCAAATTGGCTCACTTCAGTAAAAATAGGTATATAATCAACACCCGTAAATCTAGTGTTAAACAAATAATAGCGCATGTTACACTTTGGGCCAAGCGTTAACATTAAATGCACACCATTGTTGGTTGTACAGAGATAGGTTTGCTACAAATAAAAGTCAAATGAACACAATGGCTGTAAAAGCTTAATAAATAGTTAATATGGTTGCATAAGACACAAGCATTAACAGTTATATTTTCTATAACGCTGCCACTGACAACAATAGGGGAATCCCTTATACCGAAAATAGCCATAAAACTCCAAAATGTAAATCGTGGACAGTTGTTTTTAATTTTTGACTAGGTGAAAAGTGTTTACTATAATTATTTTATTAAATAGTATTAGTTCATGAGCTGCTAGAGGAGCTGCGTGGTGCTAGCTAGACGTGAAATATCTGCTGAAAACATTAACATCGATGCTATTTATACATGTCAAAACACTTCTACAAGAGTTGTTCGATATGTCCTTTATTTTCCCACTTTTGCGAAGGCTAAAATTACTAGTTTCCTTAGCTTTACGTACCATTGCTCTCAAATAGTCGAATTGCACTTCACTTATTTACTTATTTATTTATTTATTTATTGATGTTAATAGTATACAGACTAAGGCTAAAGTTAAAAAGTTCATTCTTTATGAGTAATCGGAAGAAGAAGAAAAGTTAAGGGAAAAAACATAGAAAAAATAGAAACCTAATATAAACTAAGTAATAAAAGGAAATAAAGTCAATCTTAATTTTATAAATTAAAAAGTAAGAAAGAGAGAGAAAGAAAAAAATTATACTAATAAAATAATAATGATATTAGCCAAAGAGAAATAAAAATTAAATTACAACTTAGGAGCCCAAAGGGGGATATAAAATATAAGCTAAATATAATTCAATATATAAAACCAAAAAATATATTTAAAAGAAGGGTGAAAGCATGGGAAACATTTTTAGAGGAAAAAGAATGGTATGGGAATTTTTTATTTGATCTCATTCATTACTGCGCTTTTATATGATCGAAGGCTAACGCTGATATGATTGAAACGGAGATTGGGCAGCTTTTGCATTCTAAAAATAAGAGATTTTCGTTTGATATTAATTCTGCAAGAGAGTAAATTAAAGGGAAACATATGTCGGGGAAGTGCTAATCTTGAGAAGAACACATGAGACCGTTTACTATTTTAAACAGGAAAGCACTATGTAGGTAAGACCTGCGATTTTCCAAGGATAATAAATTAAATTTCTTAAATCTATCATTGTACTCTAGGGTAGTGTTTTCAACCTTAAACGATAGGATCCTAATAAACTTCCTCCGAATAGATTCAACTTTTTCAGATTATGACGAATATATTGGACTCCACAGTTGGCAAGCGTATTCAAGGAGGCTTCGGACTAGTGAGTTAAAGAGAGTTTTGTATGATAAGATGTTTTTAAAAGCCTTACAAATACGAAAGAGAACCCGATAAGTTTGAAATCGCACGATGTTATAGAGGTGAAAAGAAGTTTAGAGTGAAGTATCCATTGGCGTCATAATATAAATATATGGAGTGTATCCGAACAAACGCTATCTAATATGCGTTTGATACCAAAATTGCTTCAAAATATAACTCTCTACCTTACAGTCTAAATATGGAACTGAACTAAAATTTTTTCCATTAAATATAAGGAGAAAAAATAGACAGATTTATTGTTTTATATATTTATCCTTTGCATCCCCAAAAATTTATCTGACATTTTCCAGCTAAGGCGAACCTGCGTTAAAGTCTTTTTTGAACGATTTTACTAATTTATATTGCGTGCCGAATTTTTAAAAATATATTTCCATTAATAATTGACGTAATTAAATGCTTTTATTGATTTTACGTAAAATGTGTACGTGATAAATAGGTTTTTATCCACTGCCAAAAAATTGTTTGAAATTTTAAATTTGACACTCCGTCCATTTATATTAAAACGTCAGTGGAAATATCCATGGAAATAATAACTAAAGGAAAGGCCCTGATGTATAAAATCCGTGTACGTGTGATAAGCACTTGCACTTGTAGGCAAAGGGTAAAACGGGCAAAGAGAGTCTCGCCTTCTTTGACGTTTCTCGATGTCATTTTGATGATTTCAAAGT
>QYTT01080982.1:25468-36287 GCA_006980735.1 Dasypogon diadema | reverse complement strand
GTCTCCATTCCAATGCGAGTACCAATTCTTTACGACAAACCCAACGACTTTAGATAGTAGTGATGTGGTAATCGTTTCATTAAATGCGAAATGTCCGAAAGCCGTTAAAAAACAAAACGATTGGATTAAAATAATTCCACAAATATGGATTTTTATTTTAAGAGACTTCATTACAGCAATCTGGACAACACTGTTCTAAAGAGCACTATGAGACTGTAGAGACTAGCGTTGCACTCACGGAACACATAGAGTAAAAAAACATATAATTGGCTAATAGGCTGTCACCCTCACATGAAATTATAGTATACGCTTGTTTGGTTAATGAAAAATTCATAAACTTTTGTCGCATCAAAAAACAGAAAAACCTTCAAAAGCCAATTAATTTGACCATGAAATGAAATAAATGCCGCATTATAGATTTTCGCTATAGCGATATGATAGGCTACTTTAACGAATAATTGTTTTTGTTGTTTATAGCCTTCTTTATTTTTTTGAGGCGTCCAAGGGGTTTGTTTTTTGTACCAGGAGTGTTCTTCTCTCAATGACTGACCAGGTCTCAGAGCTGAGGGGATTCCACAGAGGACAATACAATATAAGAGACTAAATTATAGAAAGAGGAAGTTCTCCTCAAATCACCATCACCGGGGGCTAAGCAAGTTTAATCAGGAGGATACCACCACTGAACCTGACTATAAGCCCCAAGCAAGCTGTTTGATGAGACAAAGGGCTACCAATAGGGAAGTGCTTTGGTGGAACAGAAAGATTGGAATAAAAGGAAAAGAGGTCAGAAAACTCTTTAACAGAACCAAATTCTCCAGGTGACTGAGATTAATACAGAACGGTTCTTACCGATTATAATACAGCACTAAGAAGATCCGAAAGAAAAATCTGGAGGACCTTCTGTGCGACTTCAAGGCTTTTCATTGATAAGGATCATTCGAACGGTGTAGGCCCATTTCATAAATAGGTTGGAGCCTTACTCAGAGCTACGAGGAAATAATTAAGTTCCTCCTGGAGACATATTTCGCTGGATATTCAACCCCAAACAGGGCCGAAACGGTAAATGATACAGAATCGATGTAGTAATCCATTACTGAGTAATGCGAATAATACAATATGCGTTTCATGTACAGCTCTGTAGCAAAAATCATTATGAAAAGCATTGTAACAAGGACGAAGTTTTGAAACAAGAAACAATTATACTTTATTACCTTTAGTATTACTTGTGAACTGATTACTACATTGCTTACTACGTAATGTGTTCTCCGTTTTCGATACAAAGAGATGAGATACTGAGATACCAACAAAACTTGGAATCGATGGTACAGTAATTCTGTACATGCACATCCTGATGACATGACTTATCTTTTAATAAATATCATTCTTACTTCTTACTTAGAGAGTGATTACCATTAATTCGAATTTTTATTGAGAGCTAATTTGTCATACCTCAAAACTCTAGAGAACCTATTGATTGAGAGTGATTCCATAGTAGGAGAGATTACATTAAAAATTTATAAACAGGTTCAGTCCAAGGACTTACAAATTATGTCTATGGAACATTAGGAACTTTATTGGAGTGGTTGATGGTAATAAAATAAAAAATATATATATATATATATATAGGTGAATAAAAATAAAATAATAATTAATATTAAATTTCCATAATAGTTTCAGTGCTAATTAAGAGAACCCATCGAAATGAGACCCTTTAATTGCTGGGTTAATTACCCTCCAACACTTTAACTTTAAACAAACCTCAAAACTGTTCTCATTTCAAAAGAAAATTCTTTTCAGCAAACAATTTCACCAGAGATAAAAGTACATTTAAACAGAGAATAATGAAATCCCCCTAAATACAGGGCTGCAGTCATAAAAAGTTTACAAGCTTGGCAACCAGAAAGCAAGTTTTCTTGAACTCTTGGAAGGTGGCCAAGTGAAAATATTTTGGAAAGCACTTGTGGAGGTACTCAATGCATCCCGGAAATTTTGTAGGATGATTGCTGCTATTCAACCCAGATTATTGCATAAAACTCCCCAAGTGGATCGATGTACTCAGTTCAAAATAAAATGTATCTGACATCGTCGTGGATCCAAGTCCAAACACACAATTATCCAAAATTTGTTTCAAAAAGTTAATAGAGAGATGCAGTCTTCTGGTTGGATGGTGGTATGGTATGGTATGGTTTTGGTATTGAATGGCATTGCGCCAAATTAAAAATGTTTTGTTTAGTGTGAATGTGAATGTGCATACAGAAAAATTAACTTTTGCAGACAATTTGAAAAGTCTCACTGGTTCTGCAGAGTTTAGTTTCTAAGCGAAAACTTTTCATCCAATTTAAAGGGATAATTTCAGTCCCCAGACAGAGGTAGTCGGTTTGAGATGAGATGAGATGAAAATACCAAAAACAGCTTTGATAAGCTGCCTTCTAACAAAGCTTATCGTTCTAAGTAGTTTCCGTCTTTTGTGTGTACTTTAAAACTGCTCTTCAAGCAGTTTTACAACTTCTCATTGTCTGTGGACAAAAAGACAAGAAATATCTTGTGTCTTTTGGAATGCCATCGAGGGGATCTTGGGAGAGGGGGAAGCCACAAATCCGGAGATAAACACCTCTGTCAGTTTCTGTTTTTGCACAACGATAAGTACATCCTAATGCTTCATGATATCCATTCTTAGTAATGTCGAGAAGAGCGAAAATTATCCTTATCATTTATGTGAGTATGAGACTCCCCCACTGGGGAGTACTTCACATTAGAAAGTCATTCGAATTGATGTATAAAAATTACTATCGTTGTGCATGAACTGAAGATATTTAAACATAAGAAAGAAGTTAGTATTTAATTATATTGTGGAAGGTCTGACGAACACAATGGTGGCAGAGAGGTGTAATTCATATTCGGGGCTCCATTTGGTTTAGTCTGCACTTTTATTCGAGTTTATTATTACTATTAAAGAACCTACAATTCTTCAATCCGTCTTGCCGAAGAGTATATAAGATATTTCCATTTCTGCTGATGGTATGGAAACTGCAAAGCACACTATTAACATGGAGAATAGGTTTTTAAATTTTCTACCCAGATAAGTATATGACATACCAATTATGATAAACCATAAAATTGGCATTTCGATACCCAGAAATATAGAATTATAAACTTTCTTGATACTTTAATATATTTATTGAGAAGAAATAAACATCAGAGAAGAAAAGAAGCTTTCAAACTCAAAATTAATTCCTAGTCTAGTTGGCTGGTAGGTGGTACTAGACGAAAAAAAATTATCATTGCGAATTGTTTTATTAACATTTAAAATTGCAAGGACACACGCAAAGAGTTACACGTGTAAATTGGTCAACTAACAAGAAATATATAATTGCAATGTGAAACTGAAGAACATAGCTCTGTAAGAGTGCTCAAAATAACCCCAGGTCGTGATTTCAATAGGTCCAAAAGTCCACAAATGATTTAATCCATGTAAATCGTATTGATAACATTTCAGTGATGAAAAGGATAATGCTAATACCGCAAAGCACTACAAATACCATAAATATTCCACTTATGGCATCTAGTTCTAAGACCCTGAAATCTGGTTCTTTTTTCTGTTTTAATTCATCAATGTACTCTGACTCCCAGGCATCTAAAAGACCGGCCTCACAATAGCGACTGATCTCCTCGTTTATAGGGCCTTCAAAAAATGATATGCCTTGGAAATACATACAAATTGGTGTAGACATTAACAGCTCCGGTAATATATTAGCTTCTGCAATTACTTCATCATTCACGTGCATGTGGTAAATGGATACGAGGGCAGCCTTTTTATTTTGATTTTCTTTGTAAAAACTTCCCAAAGATTTCTCAAAGGGATGCATAACGGTTTCATTCAACTTTCCTAAGATATGCATTGAGATTGAGAAGTAAAAGGTGAAATTATCATCTATCAATTCCTTAACAGTTTGATAATAGTTTCTTTTCTTATTGTCCATTAGAAAGCCGAATAATGCACTAATGAAAGCCACTCTGAGTATGTAAACCAACAAAACCCAATTAGTTAGTACGAAACGAGCAAAATTCCGTTGAGGTACATTTGATATTCCGTTTTCAAAGAGAATGCGAAATAAATTAAGAATTGGGGACCTATTCCACGGTCCAAATATGAAATTACGAATCCTTTCATTCTTCCTGATTTTAACTAGGAAAACTGTTAGACATGCGAGTAAAATAGTTACTCCGAAGAAGATCCAGATTTTCAAATCGAAAGGTTTCACGAGTCGTTCTAGTGGAGTAAGCCCTTTTCCTGTAGATGTGAATATCACTACTGGGTAATTACCATAGGCCTGAGATGAAGTAATTAAACTCTTTCTGGAGGTGGAAGGTATAATTGCTCCAATGGCAATATTTGCCAAGTCATTCGCAACCTATAAAAAAAAATAGTTCCTATGAGATTACACCATAATCAGGCCTGCCTCTCCTAACTTACCATATCTATGGAATTTAGTCCTGTTTTGGCAAAATTTGATTCAATAATTTTGATAGAGAAATTGAGTCGTTTCGAAAGTAATTTTAGCATCTGTCCTTCTATTCCATTCACCTTTACTTGCCCTAATTTATCTTTTTGCAGGATTATAAAAGGGTGAATATTGTTAATAGCCACTGTAACTGGGCAACCGTGTAAATTTCTAATTTTTCCAGGCAACAAGTTTCCGTTCTTCTTAAGTTTATTTCCATCAAAAACATTGATTAAATTTATATTAATAGTTGTACAGTCCTTTCCGAAAGGGCTATAACTCCAGAAATAGACCATATTCTTGAACTTTACTATGGTGGTCACATGTGAAACCTGTCTCTCTAAACTTTTTGCAAAAATGTATTCAATTTCTCTAAAATTTCCGGAATAAGCCATATGAACATAGAAATGAAATATTTTACGTTTGTTTGGTCGTTTAACTGAAGAACTGTTACTACGTCCTCTGCACATGAAAAAAAAATTAAAACTAAACCAATTGCAATGGTATCTATGGTGCTCACCTACGGATATCAACTGTATCGAACAAATTAACATACAGTATTCTGCTTTTGCTTGAAAAATTAAAATTCCTTATTGTCTTAATGCGGTAAGGAATGAAGGTATTTAATTTGGGCAAAATTTCGTCTAAAATAACCGCGTTTTTGGGTTGTAGAAATAATTTCATAAACACGATATCACCTTGCCATTTTGAATACCATTGATTTATAGCAAGCACCGCAGCCTTAGATAGTAAAGACACAGATGAATCTTCATTACGATTGAAATTTGTCACAATAATCGCAAAACAAAAGGATTTAAGTAAAATAATAATCCAAATAATTCCACACGTCATTTCAGTTCTTAAAAAGTCTAAAACCAGTTCAGTACTACTTTTAAGTGGTCCGATCCAAAAGGGTAGTAATGGACTCTGAAGGTAACTAAATGGAGATGATTATCAGAAGTAAGTGCAGTTTTGAAATGTGTCTATATGTAAATTGCGCAATTTACACATCCAACTTTACTTTCAGATTGTGGGTTAATGGGCTCTGGTCACGTAACGTTCAAATTCACCACAACTTAGGAAAAAAAATGTCGTGCAATTTACAATTGAAAAGAATTGGAGAGTTTGAGTTCTGTTGCATAGTCATAATTAACATGTGGTAGCATAAAAGCTTTCATGAGAGAATTATGTGTTAAAATGCATTAGTCCAGAGAGAGCTTTTAAATGGAGGTCAGCTATGATCCCCACGGCACGAATTTCTCGTTTAAGTCTCATTCGATTTGATTTTGTCAAGGCTTTCATTCACGTTTGTTCGGAGATTCCCCCCCAACCCAAGGTCAATCCTTCTCCCTCAAAATGGCGACGAAAGATTTGATGCCCTTTGACCCTGTAAAATCCTTATTACTTCTCACAAAGATATCACAGGATAACGACCTGTCCCGTAAATTTTGTGGTCAATTTTAAACAAAAAATTCACATGACCAAACCCTCTGTAATCTCATTTTACACATTTTAAACTTTAAAGCAGTTTCCAGCAGGTCTTTATCTTGTTTGAATATCTTCTTTGATAACTTTTCCTCAAGAAGCTTCCGAACTTTTCAAGAAATTTCTAGGACCTCGTCGTCTTAATCTCACTTTTTTCAACATAAAATTTCCTTTTTCTTTTTATAACCTTTTTTGATAGTAAATCTACCTTGATTTCCACGCGCATTCTGGGATCATGCACTTCACGTAACGAAGCTTTATAGAAAAAGCGCTTTTATCAAGCTCCGAAGAAAATTTTTATCGGTTTGAACCGGTTGTTTTCAATGAAATTAATTTTTTGAATTTTAGAATTTCTTGCGGTCTGAGGAACCAAAGGGATTATTAATAAAATCGGATGTTCTATGAAAATTTTCTTTAGTGGAATTTTGGCGAATTTTGAAAATTTTGACAATTATTCAATGTCGCTTTCTTGTTGCATTTCGGGGTGATTTTGTTTGCGGGTTCAGTTTCGGTTTATGGGTGAACCGATGTTAATAAAATTTTTCCTACCCCGTTTAAATGCTCGATGAAAAATCACACTTTTGTTGCTACTTGACTGACCTTGGTAATTATATAACACCACTTTATTGGTGGTAAATATTGTCAAAATTTGGTTTTGACAACTATAAGGCCTTTAGTTATTTTCAATTATATTTATTTTCTGAATGTCAAAATAAATCTACAGAAAATTCTAATTTTCCCAAATCTTCTATTAGGCTCAAAACAAATTTCCATTCATTCCTTTATTTACAGTCACAAAAAATTTTAAATAATTCTCTATACCCTGCTAAATTCGTTATAAGTTGAACAGAAACCAATAAGCCCGCATCAATAAATTAACGTGAAATATCCACATCTTCGACACCCTCTCGCAATCAATTATTAACACCCTGTAATTACATTTCTTCCGATTGGGGCTCACCTTTAGCACACAGGAGAAAAGTGTAGGAGCTGTGTATTTATTTTTTGCCATATAATTGAACATTTTCAACCAACTTTCTGGGAGAAGTTTGCACGGTGCTTGTTTGCCGAACTTTGATAAATTTAACGTTTTAAGACAGTCAAGTGGGTGGATTGTGGGTTACGTTATCTATTAATCTCTCCAAGGATTCGGGGAGTAATCAGCAGGATTAACGTGCAAGTAGTTCGAAATATATTAGAGAGAAATGCAAGGCGAATTAAGAATCTTTCTTTATGCCACAGTACAACAACTATCATCAAACTTATGTAGTTTTATATAGACAGAAGAAGAAAATAGGAATTTCCCTCTTGGTTCCATATCTTATTTTGGCAATCTTAAGACTTCATGGCACGTACTAAGGCCAGATATACAATTGTCAAAGAGGTAAGATGACAATACCGTCCCGATGGCAAACAAAGGCAGAAACAGGAGAATGCTGAACGCTGACTGGCTTCTGGGGGAAGGTTGAAATTGAATTGCTGCATTTTGTATGAGGGTTTGGTGGCTTTCAGTAATCCTTTCAAGATTTCTCTGAAAGAGGGGATTTTTGTAGAACGATTTATTATATGACGACAGAAATATTTTGATGTGTTTTTCTATTGAAGTCAATCGAAAATATGCTATGGAGGTGTACAGGGCAATTGAGATTAAAATGATTTATATACACAAAAAGTTTTGAAATATTAAAGTTATGAATAAAGAGTATTTTAGGAAAAAAAACTTGCAAGTATCTGTTGACGGTGGGTAGGGCGATGCTCAGAAATATTTTAGGGTTGCTTCTTGTGGAAATACATAAAATTCAGATAGTTTATTGGTATTAGCAATATGGGTTTACTGGTCTTTCGATACCATGAAAATGTTAATGCTAATAATCTCTCACGTCTTGTAACCTCTACGACTGTGTTTCCTTGGAGAGCGATAGGATCTTTCCCTAATTCAACAACTACAGGCAACTTAGCTTACTTTGAGATCGCGTACAATATCAATAAATCAGCAAATCAGGCTATGTTCTACAGATTGTCTGTTTTTTTCATTTTTTCAGTTTTTTTGTCTACTAGTAGAACTATAAAAGATAATATTCTGAATTTAAAGAAAAATATTCTAATTCCACCAAATGTTTACTCAAGTTGAATTAACAGCCCAACAGCCACCAACCAAAGCGCCGTGCGTTTCATCAGGATAATGCGGTATCTCATACAAATTTTATAAACTCCCAAAATATAATGAATACCTACTCCGAATATCTGCTTTTTTCTTTTTGAATGAATTTTCAAAATCTAAAACAAGTTCCATACAGCAGAGAAATTCTACAAATTAAAGAAGGCTCAATACATTGTCTAAATGTTGTTGAATTATTAAAATGACCCGAGCATCAAACAGCACCCCATCTGCTTGCTGGCAATGCGTTTTCCACCCCCAATGAATCTTTAAAAAATCAATACTCCCTCGTTCATCAAAATGTCATTAACTTCACCAACCTGTTACAAGTTCCACATCAAAAGCAACATTGAAGTTCCCACGTTTCTAACCGGTCACTAACCCCTTCTCATCTATTGGAATTCGATTTTATACCATTCAAAATCGACCAAAAGTAGATAATTAGCTACTCATGACTCCCAATAATTTCAACACGACGGACGTTGTTGGTGAATTGAGAAGAAAACTTCGTAATTTTTACCCATTACCAGAGAAAAGCAGTAAAGTTGCCTTGGAACACTTCACATATTGGGGTAGAAACTTTTAACCCTTCTTGAGAAAATAGAAAAATAAAATAAATAAAAAATCCATAAAAGGCTAAAAGTCTAAGGAATCGGTAAACTCTTTAAATTGCTTTTTCAGTGTGGACAGACGAAATTGAAAGGAAGTCAATTAACCCCTTCTCTGGATGGAATTTTTTGTTGGGCAAAAGTTGTTATATCATCTGAAAATTTACGACCGTCTGATAAAATGTCTACAGGGTAAAAGTTTTGTTTTTGCTTTCCATGGGGATAAGTGGCGTCAGTTTTCCTACAATGACTGTTTGCTTGAATTTTGTTATAGAAAGGTTTTACCAGTATAGGAATGTTTCACCCCTCTGTGATATAAAAGTTGTAAACGCTCCCTAAGCCCATTTTTAGTGGAATTACAGTCACGAAACTTTTTCCTTCTCTCGAACTCCAGAAGTCCAGGTATTGAAGGTATTTCACGCAATCCTATGAAAAAATTGTGATAGTGAGAAGTTTTCATTTCGTAATTGAAAGAAAACATTTAGTACATGCCATAAATGCAAGTTGGTAGGATTGATGTCGACTTGAAGGAGCTTTTTCAAAGACCACTGATCGTTAGCAATGCGGAAACATGTTTATATGATTTATAAATGGGATCATATCGTCATCGCCAAAACTCCCCTTTTACACCAAATAAATTTAATTTTCGTCCTCCCAAACTAAGTATTCTTTAATATCCTTAAATTTCGTGTACATCGATTTGTGTTCAGTTGTGGGGGTAACCTTCATATTGTTTGGTGTGCGTCTGGAACAACTCGACTGGTTGGGTCAATGGTGCTTATCACATTGGACAACCAAATTGATAATGTCGATTAGAAGAGAAAACTTTCCAAAAGTGTCTAACTAGTTGACTGTGTGTGTGTGTGTGGGTATACTGGGTATCTCAATGCCACCCACTCAAATAACCAACAATATAACCCCACATAAAACTTAATGTTAACCGAATACAACATCTAAGAAATCGGAATGACATTTTCCATAAGCCAATCCTATCCACAGTCAAGAGATTTTCCTCAAAATTTATATTTTTCGCTCAGGATTTCCTCCGACAAGTTGTCACCCTATTCTTCTCACTTTTACCACTGCAAGAAACTTTTTTTGTAGAAAATGGGAATCAGTTCGACATCTCAAGGAATGGAGAACGACAAAAAGGCAGATATGTCGCAAGCAATTACATATAGTCACTTGGAAAATTGGTGTTTGAGGGCTAAGAGGTTCTGTGGATCGATGATATCTGTATCGGTGGAAAGTACATTGGAATTGGAAGGTTTTGCAATATTATTGCACCAAAAGTGGTGTGCTTTTGATCCTCTTTGCCAGATTTATGTCTTACAATGGTTAGAGGTACAAATTGAAGTAACGAGAGCATATTATTAGCCTTAGAATTGGGTTTCGATTTTTGTGTGAATTGTATGTGTCTAGCCTTGAAGGAATCTTAAGAAAACTCCTTTCTACGGTATTCAAATTCGCTTATGATTATTACTATGAAAAAATTATTTTAGACAACATTTATATAAAGGGGTTGACTGGACTGAGACTGGAATGGAACCAGAGATCTCCGGGAGTTTTTAAAATTTTAGGAATTTCCCAATGGCTTCCGTCGACATTGACATAAACCCTTCGATACATAATGGGATATGAACTATTTTTATCTGTGTTGAAACCACTTAAAGTGTGTGTTAAGGAAAAACTCTATGATTTGCAAGCAGTATCACAACAGCGAGTAACATTTGTCAAGAATTCCAATCTGAACTCCTTAGATTATGCATGAAACACGAACTGCATACCCCGTGAAAGACACAACTGAGTGGGATAACAACTGAATTCCATTCGTGGAACGTCCTCAAATATCGTAAATATGCATGCACAATATCATGGTAGCATATTGAATTTGTTCTTTATTGTAAACCAGAGAAAGTTATAGTGTGATTCGTTGTCTTGGTTGTGTGGAACGTAAGGGAAAAGCAATTTTAAGCGAATTCGACAGTATCTTCTATCAAAACGCTTCTCAAACTATTGGCAGATATATCTTTTATAAGCTTAGTCTGGGGATCTTATTTTTAGAT